>JAEAOA010001763.1:2230000-2307500 GCA_016746295.1 Potamilus streckersoni
TTTATTTTGGTACGTAAATGCAGCATTTCAGGGTCAAATCATGAAAAGTGCTGCAGAGGGTTTTCAAAATTTTAAAAGGGCCCTGACTTTCCTCAAAGAGGCACCAATGCAAATGTCTATTTTTATATTTACTTCTAGTGTGCCTACTACCCAATAAACTTGTGCAAGAATATAACGATGATCAAATTTAAAGTGACTGTAAGTTTGTTTGTGTATACGGAGTTTTGTTTGCTTGTTTTTTAGCAGGGTAAAAGGTGCGAAAACCCCGTACCCTTTCCCCAATTCGGCCTTGAATTTTGTCAAGATACAGCTTAGACGCATATTTTTAATAACAGATCAAATTATATCAAAATTACCTCAAAACGTTAAAAACTCAATTAACTGAAAAGATTCCCATAACCGGAACGGCATGAATGCGCAAAACTTCTTGTAAGTCGTCGGAAAGAATGTGTTGATAGTGATGGACGATATATTACTCTGATGTATGTTCATTAAAATGTGCAATTTTTCTGGATGCAGATCTTTCCCCGAACAATCCCGCGTACACTATGTACATTTACCGGTTATTGGTAACAATCATATCTAGTGCGAAATTCAAAATGACCACAAGAGAGAGGCTTGTGCTATACCATATGGATTTACAAGTCACAAAACACAAGATTGGCTCCGGAAATATAATGAACATATCATTAAAAGGAAACATATAGCTGACGGTTGTTCCTGCAAGAAATACCGGTAATAGTATAAAATTTACACCGATGTGTACCGCCCAAAATTGCTTGAATACTTTTGCAGATTTTAATGAATATGTGATATCAGCCCCTAAATCGCCATTCAAGATCATGACGGGTGAGGGGCTGATTTATCGGTTTACTTAAGAACGACTTGTGAAGGTGCTTTAAAATGGAGACAAGATCAAATGCAGTCGCTATGAAAATTTTCCTTGGCAATGCAGATGATTTGATGGACTGACTACTAAAGCAAACATCTGAAGGCATAATTTTGTGTTATGTATTTTTATCAGGTAAAGGATGAAAAAGACCCAGGTCAAATGATGAAAACATTATCTGGACCAATTGAATGAACCGAGATGTTTGTCCTTTATAAAAACTGACGGTTCTGAGTACGAACAAACAATGTTTGCTTGCACAAGTACAAGACGACAGAAGACCAATTCTCATTTATCTTAAATATAGTCAATATTGCCCAATGAAAATGCAAACACAATAAACTCTGTTCTTTTTCAATCCAGTTCTCACAAAGTCAACACAGTGAGACAACTCGGAATGTGGTCTAAACCCAGATCGGAAGCCCCAGTAATTATTTAAAACATCTATTTAGTGATGTTTTTATCGATAATTGTAATTTCAATTTCAATATAAATTTCCTATCATGAATAAAGCAAACTGCATCTGTGTTACATATATCTTTTTACTTTAAATACATTGATCCAGAATCACGATTTACTTGTGAAGTTCTGTAATCAGTGGAGTACATATCCATGTACTCTGAGCTCGAGATTAGCACCGCAGTTATAAATTATTTTTTTTCCCTTCACATTAAGAACGAATTTAATATGAATAAAATCGTACAAGGATTGTTACTTTTGTACTTACTGTTAAGAATTCATTCATTGCCTAGTTCTCACTCGTACATTGTCATCCATAATCGTAACAAAATGCAAAGCTTAAAGTCATCAATCGATATACGCTTTCCGCTCCAAGATTTGTATTCCTCATTGTAATGTCTTTTCTTAGAAGAGGTTTCCATTTTAGTTCTAAAATAGCAAATAAATTCTGAAACAGCAATTAAATGTGTCATTTTAATAGGTGGGGTACTGGTGGAGTATATATATATATATATATATATATATATATATATATATATATATATATATATATATATATATATATATATATATATATATATATATATATATATATATATATATATATATATATATATATAAACGATAGTTTGTGCTGTTGGAAATTGTTGTCTCTTCTGAAGTGAGTAGGGCTAGCACGCTCTCCACATTGTATTTCAGTCTCACCATCAGTATATAACTGTACAACTTGTATAATCTATAATAATTACACAGGTAGCGTATAATTACACAGGTAGCGTATAATTACACAGGTAGCGTATACTTACACTGGTAGCGTATACTTACACAGGTACGAAGCTAAAATACGTCGACATACTATGCATCATAGATTGTGGAATATAAAAAGTGAGGAACTATTTTTCACAAAAGAGCTATAAAGTAAAACTATCGTAAATATTAAATTCTCTATTTATCTCAAATTGAACAAAAATGGCGTCTCGCAACCAATCTGTGTTCTCCTTTAATCAGTCTTTTACAAGGTTTGCCTTTTAAATTACACTTCCAGTATCAATATATCTTATACCGAATGGAGATATTATTTCATTTCCTGAGATATTATTTCATTCCCTGAGCATGCTCCTCTTTATGATTGTTACAACTGTTGACAGCAACCCGACACCATGTAAAAATGTATGAAAGAATTAGCAAATCAAAATTTCAATCTCCCAGCTACTGTGTCGTTAATCACTTTAGCTATTTTAAGCCATTCATGTGTCAAATATTTTGCTCTGGGTGTTTCTTAATATTTTGGGTCATGACATTGATGTACTACACAACAGAAGTTCAGTCTAAACAAAATGCTGTCACGTCAGTTAATGGGCAGAGCTTCGTGTATCTTGTGCCATCAGCGGACACCTGTAAAAAAATCCCAAGCGGGTCAAACCGGGAAATCAAAGGACATTTTGTTATCAACCATCCTACACACTCGTCTTATGTATTTATTTTAACTTGTTCAAAATGATCAAGAAATTCTGAAACATTTAGTGGTGACCTACGCAGAATTTTTCGGAATGCTCCACGCCGTTTCTTAATCTTTGTTCTACTTTGTTTCTTCTCGGTAATACAAACTTTTCAGTAGGTAGCAGATATCATCAGAGAATTTCAGCCACTTTTGAAAGAATTTTAGAAAGGGTTTTGAGTGCCTCATACTTTCTTGTCTGCACAATTAGAACACGCTCAAGAGGAATACTGTCAATTATAATGTTTTAAAAAACAGTTTGTGATCAAACAAGTTCCACATGGAATTGTTATTTTAAGTAAGAAATTGATCATTATTCATCTCCTTTTTTCTTATATTAAAAGAACTAACATGCATTAAACATTCCTGATGAAAGTGTAGTATTTTGCCAAGATGATAGACTTTCCATGTTTTCTTATTCATGACAATGAATGCACATTCTTGTCTGGAAATTGTCCAGATGCTCAGTATAATTATTATTATAATATTTGCGGTCAAAGATGAAAATTATTGCAAATGATTTTTGCCAATTCGTTTTTATTACCATACCACTCACCTCTAATAATGAATTTGAAGAAAGAAAAAAAAAACAGAATTTAAAAAAAAAACAAAACAGAATGAATCCAGCCTCAGACATAATATGCATTAGTGTTCAATTTCGATGTGGGCAAATATTGAAAAACAAATAAACAAGAAAACAAAACGTATTAGTATGAAAATACAAGCACATTAATAATCCGACAAGAATATTTACATCAGTCTACATGTTATTAGCAAAGCAATCCCATCGCAAACTTCATTTCCGGGACTAAATGTTTGAACTTTTGTGTATAAAGAATCATGTGAAGCCTATCGAAAGAGTGGAAATATTGAGAATAGCAAGCCCTTAATTGTTATGTTATGTTGTTAACAGGAAAAGTAGAATGTTGGAGTTAAGAGTAGACATAAATATATTCATTATAAAGTCATTAGAAGTTAGTTAATGGATTATGTTTGTGCTGGCAATGTACATGTTGACACGGTCTTCTAAAATATAGACATCTAGACAAAACTGCATTCCATGAACGATTTTTCTTTCTTGAATATTAGTATTTTCATCACTGAAGATTGATCCATATGTCAGTTTTATTTGAAAAATGGCGCATATTATGTGTACCTGTTTTTCAAAAATGTGTGTGTGTGTGTGTGTGTGTCTCGCAAGTTTTCATACACCATTCAAGAAAGAAACTTCAACCCAGGTGACATGATTGGGATGGTATGTATTTTTGTACAACGGATTTAAAATTTGGTTGTAGCCCTGGGGCAGAGCGAGTGTAGGTGGCGTAGTTTCATTTAAATTTGAAAAAGCTAACATTATTGATAATTGTAATTCCTGATTCAAGTATGGACAAATGTTGGATGAGGTTTCAATGGAAGTTATGCCCCGATGGAATACAATTTTGGCATCAGGGCAACAACTCAGAAATTATTTAGATACCCACATTAGAATAATATCATTCGGCGATACAAGACAAATTCATTTTTCAACTGACTTTGGGAGCTGATCTTTCCTAATCACAAGGGAAAGTGTCACAAAGCGGAGAAGCTTGGTAATATATTTCATGTGTAGGAATGATTATAAACGGCATTAAACCTATATATACGTATAATAGAAATCTTGTTTTCTGAAGGAAAGATTCATTTGAACATGTACAATTTTCACTAATTTTTAACAAACAATCATTAACTTAAATTTAAAGGAACTTAACCAGCTTCCATCGTTTCTTTATTAGTAAGTGTTATGAATCTGGGAACTCTTTCAAGCTTCTTGTAATGACGTGGCCATCATAGTATCAAAAACAAGCAATATTTTCATTGGCTTTGAATTTTTTTATGAAGCTACATTTCAGGAACCGTCAGTTTCTTATAATGATTGCACGAACAGTGTCCTTTAATAATTGAGGAGTCAATATTTTTCATTTTCTGTTACATATCAAAATAAATTCATTCTATCAACAAATTATACTTTTGCTAATGTCCCAAATAGTTAACGTCTTGTGACAAAAGTCCACGTACAAATAAAATATCTCATGGAACTAAATAACCTTTGATTCATTCAAGGCGTTGAGGTAAAAAAGAAGTATTAAGGTTGGTTGAAAATACAAATGAAACGAATTCAACTTTTTTCTGTTTATTGTCCAGATTGAACTAGGCATCAGAGGTCGACTTAGTACCACTTGAAATTGGATCCGCCCCTGGTAAGAGAAGCCAGTTAAACGAATATGACAGTGAGGACTATCACAGCTGAAACACGAAGGAACGACCGCACAGTCGATATCTCCATTTTTAGTATAGAGATGCTCATGTTTGTGGGGACACGTTCCAGAAAATTGTCAGATTCCGGATATTATTTCCTATTTCAGTGAAACTGGAATGATGCCTTTATGTAATTCTTGTAGCTAATAAGGATTTAAATTATCAGGTAAGTTAGTTTGAAAAACACATTTCACTTTCAATATGCATGACTAGAATCTTAGCAACTACTTAACTGTTCTAAGTTGTTTTATAAATGCCTTAACTGCATCACTTTAAAAGATAGAAATTTTAAAAATATTACCCGCAATAAGAAGATATTTAATAACTTCAAAGTCAAATCTTTGTACACAGCTGCATAATTAAAGATTTATTGATCAAATAAACACCATCAAATCAGTCGTTGCAAATTACACCGTAGCAGTCACACAATTTTTGACTCCATGAATGTCTAGGTTTTCATCATGTTTTTAAAGAATCAATATAAATGGGTTTATCTGCATTTTTCTATAAAGTTGAAACAAATTTTAAAACGTTACACAATATCGGGTATTGTTTTATTTCTTGTGTTTTAGATGTGATTTCCAGTAACTGGAATTTCCATCCTAAAATTTGTTTATATACCTGGAAAATATCGATACGTTACAATCATTATATAAAATAGATTCAAGTAATATATATATATATATATATATATATATATATATATATATATATATATATATATATATATATATATATATATATATATATATTCTCCCTCCAATGAGATATATGTAACAGTCTTACTTTAACACACTACTTTTCAAGTAATAAAAAGTAGAAAAGACTCCCGTTTTAAAATATCAAAATTTGAGTAGGCATGGTAATACTTGGTACACTTTCCACAATATGCTTCATCGTAATATAACGATTAATACTGACTTTTATCAAATGGTCGATAAAATGATTTTTAAATTATATGAATCAGTTGTTAATAAAATATCAATATGCTAATCACAATTTATAGAGGCTGAAGGTACCATAAATTTTTAGAAAAGAATATAGAAATAAAGTTTAGAAAAATATGAATACTAACAAAAACACTGTCAGTGTTTAGGTAAGTTTTAGCAGATATTTGATAAATTACTTTTGCAACATTTTATCCCAGTTTTTAAGATATGAATGTTTATACTATATTCCACAAGTTATATTTACAAAGGCACCGTACATACACTGACACGAACCTTTTCCTGGGCTAAAATTTTATTCAGACAGTTGTTAACATAATATCAAATTTACATAGCGGTACAGAATTTAAATATCATTTCACATCTAACAACCATAAAATGAAATGCTTTATTTACATAACAAAAAGTTTTTCTCACTTCATACTAAATCATTTAATGACGTTTGCAAAGACAAAGGAGAAAATCTCTGATTTAGTAAAAACATATGTACTGATGTTTTTTTTTACAGAGCGAATTGTCTTTCAAGTAAATTAAACTAAAACTTTCTCTAAATTAATTCTAGATGAAATTTTTAAAAGCCAATTTTCGTCTCATCATGCTTTTTGATCTGGCGCATTTCAAAAACGACTTGATATCTGTAAAAGAAAAATACAACCCCATTTAATTCCAAATGCAGATAGTGATACCTTCATACTGTAAGAATTTTAAAGCCGCTAAATTTTAGCTATTTTCTTAAACATTTGTTGGACATTGCTTTAAGATATACTTCTACAGGCTGAAATAAACATGGTATGCATGATAGATGAATCAAATTTATTTTAGAAAAATGCAAACCTACACGTATGACTTGTGAAAAAGTCTTTGTAAATGCTTTTCATAATTAATGTATTCTAATATATCGTGTCTTATGCAAGGAATAAATAATTATAATAAAATATAACTTCTCTTTAAAACTAGACTTTGACAGTGCTATAGTACATTTAGAAGTTATGCGTCCTGCAAATTATATGGTATTTTATTGTATGTATTATATTGTTGTATAGCAAATGATATGGTATATTACTGTATGTAGTATATTGTCGTATAGCAAATGATATGGTATATTACTATTAAATCATCATTAGTTGATATACATTTTAACTGTATTTTTTTTGCTTTAGTCTTATAGCAAATGATAAGGTATATTACTATATGTAGTATATTGTAATATAGCAAATTATACGGTTAAATCATCATTAGTTGATATGCATTTTAACTGGGTTTTTTTTGCTTGTATCAGGTGTATGCTTCTCAATGTACCTAGTTTGGAGCTTTCATAAATCTTTAGGTTTCTGTTGTGTAAGTTATGCGTCAAATTTATAATCATTGCAGATGTCCAAAAAAACCTTCGGCTTCATAATATTATTTTGGGGCAAATGGCTCCTTGTAGTAGTTTGCTTCTAACGCCGACAACAATTAATTTATGCAATACTAAATTTGTTCAGGCCTATCATTTGGACAATTTTACCGCATAGTAAGGATTTGAGAGAGTAGAAAGGCATCAATGCTTTGATCATAGTTACACATTTATACTACTACTACTACTACTACTACTACTACTACTACTACTACTACTACTACTACTACTACTACTACTACTAATGATAATAATAATAATAAATGTATTATTGTTATTATTATTATTATTATTATTATTATTATTATTATTATTATTATTATTATTATTATTATTATTATTATTATTATTATTATTACTTTCTTCCTGTTTGATATACACTTTACACATTTCATGCATTAGTATTGAGTCTTTTTTATACGAAAATAAACTAATCCCTATCTCTCTCAATATCCAATGTTTGGTATACTAAATTGTGTAGTGTTGTGTACTGAAAATAATCAAATAATAAATATAGTTCACTAGAAAAGGAGTAAAATAAGGACTAATTAAAGACGTAAGAAATGAAAATTATCAAATTAAGGAGAACCATTTCAATTATGTATATTAAATTATTGTATTTCTTATTTTTTGAGCTACACAACATATGTTCGAGATAACTTGCTTGGAATAGTTATCATAATATAATTTTAAAAAAGTGAAATGGAAGAAAAAACAAAATCATTTTCTGTGTGCATGATTCTTTTCGCGTCCACTGAATTTTTTCTTTATTTTGTATTATATATTTATTTCATTATTTATTTATAATTATTTTTTATTTATAATATATGTATTATTATATTAATGTTATTTTGTAGGTGCATTTTCTTGTTTCCTTTTCGTTTGAAGACACTAGCGCAAAATTATTCTCCATTTAATAATAACATGGCCTTTGAGATTTTAATTGCTAATTAACGTCCAATTTGCACTGAGCTTTTGATTGTCATGCGAATTTTCTGATAATTAACGTGTTAACTGAACTGTTTTTAATTGCCGTAGGGAAAATCTCTGGTAATGAACGTCCCAGTTGAACCGAGTTTTTATTTGTTTTGAGAAACAAAAAACCACAAATAATTCGAAAAAAAAAAAACAAAACAAAATGTAAAATCATTCACAAGAAATGAAATGCACATGGGTTGTTTCAAATTTTGAGAATATTAAGATGATTAAATTTTTTATTTTAAAAACTTGGACAATTTGAGATGTTTTGTAAATAGTTTTCTTAAATCATTTAAAAATTCGCATTGTTAATTACGAGTTATTCAATATTGTATCATTCGTCATTAATATTGTAAAATGTGTGCAATTATCCAAATAAAGGCATATAAATAAATACTAAAGATGAAAGTCTGGATAAAAATTTAAAATTATCTGTATGAATACATTTTGTGGATTTTATGCAGATGAATTCTATATTTCCACTTAGGAAATTACAAGTGAAATTTTTTTTTATAAATGACTTAAAGAAATTTTTAGAAAATTCAGCACCTTAAATAGATATGGCATATATTTTTGATTTGGTAACGTAAAGCAGCTATTTTGATTCGGTTGCAACTGGACAGGGAAGTGTTTTGCAAATATATACTTATGTTTCAGATGCAATAAGAGAGACAACCTTAACACCCAAATCACACAAATCCACCCCGAAAAAAACTGTAAGCTTTGAATAATAATAATAATAATAATAATAATAATAATAATAATAATAATAATAATAATAATAATAATAATAATAATAATAATAATAATAATAATAATAATAATAATAATGATAATAATAATAATAATGATGATGATGATGATAATAAATGAATAAATACTACTACTACTACTACTACTACTGCTACTAATAATAATAATAATAATAATAATAATAATAATAATGCTAATAATAATAATGCTAATAATAATAATAATAATAATAATAATAATAATAATAATAATAATAATAATAATAATAATAATAATAATAATAATAATAATAATAATAATAATAATAATAATAATAATGTCGGTTTTCTACATTATTTGTTCAAATGTTTTACTTATGTAGTTTGATAGGTCTTAGAGGTAATGGTTTAATACCACGTATCTTATTGGGCAGCTTTCAAAAATATCAATCCATATTCATGAAAAGTGTGAATCCCTGTATTGTTGCGAATTTAATTATATTTTAATATCATAATGTTCTTTTCAGAAATTCATCTCATATGAAGTTTAAGTAGGGTTGCCATGTAAACACAAGAGTTCTGATGGTATTATCTGAATTTAAGTTTTGTGAGTTCATTATTAATATTTTTGAAAGTGTCTCACCTTTCTTCTCTACGCTTTTTAAAAATGCTGATTCAGATTGCCTCTGGTTTGTAATATGCTATTTATTTTGGCGGTAATTTGTTTCCTCTATAAATACACTACGTTCAGTCTTTATTCAATCTTGACCAGGTATCATTTATTTTGAATAATCGGAAAACACTTAGGAATAGTTCCTTTCTCGCTAGTGTTCATCCAATGGAAAATTGGAATCCTTTTGGTAAAACTTCAAAGGAGCACCAACAATAATTGTTGACAGAAAATATGTTTTGCAGGTGCTAATATGTTTGATATATGTTAACTGCACGTTTCATGAGAATATTTTGTGACAGATTTAGTCCTATTGTGTTCTTGATGTTAATCGTTTACGTTTTATTAAACAGCATGTTAACGGCACTCATTAAATAAAGCATTACGTGGCTTCTCATCAAGATGCGAACTGCAAAAACAGATTCATCTTTTCAACATATCGCCGTTGGCATCGTGTTTGCAAATATTGTATCAGATGATATGAACAATTTTCCACACACATGTAGTTAAGAGCAAATTGTAGTAAAAAGCAGGATTGTTGTATTAGGTACCAATCCAAACAATTGCATACAATTAAAAATACATTTGCTGTTTTGCTTATTTTAATCAACTCTCTTTAGCTTCCGATAATTAGCTATATACATGGACAACATGTTATAGGGTGCTATTGATTCCAAAAATTGAATTATCCCTGCACAAAACATGCAATGCTTTATATTAATTAGCAGATGGGATATAATAAAACGCTTTGATATTCAATGTTTGTTAAGGACGATTAAACATCACTGTTTCCCCCTCTTTCAATAGCTTATTTACTCAATGTCTCCAAAACTCCAGGATAGGAATCCATACGTATATGATCTACACCCAACATTCATTCATTTGATCTCGATATTGTATTGCAAAGAACTTATCATTCTGCAATACTGCCCATATAAATACAAACTTCTGTTATATCATGTGATATGTCAACAGTAACTCTAAGTTGTATTTTGTCATTGAACTGAACAAAAGTTAAGACGAATTATAATATTAATAGCGTATTTCCTTTTATGTAGATCGGAACTTTATAGCGCGAGATGAAAAAGAAATACTTAAGACCACATGAACATATGACTAAAAAAATATATTGAAAACATTTACGCTGAATGAAAACGATTACTGTCAGCGAGGTGAAGATGGCTTTTCAGGTTAAATGATATTTACTATTTTGCTTCCTCAAGCCCTTGAAAACAGCCGCCATAAAAACAGCTGGCAATTTTCCTTTTCATTTGTACATGATTTATGTATTCATACTGTCTTGGAAATGGATAGCGAGAGTCAAATAATTAAAAGCAATAACCATGATATCGGAAAATCTGTAGAGAACATCGCTTCAATACTCAATAAAGTATCATTTCCTGCTTAAAAGGAAGTGTTTAATCACTGTAGCATAACCTAGGAAGAATTCGTTGCAATTTAAATATTAGGTAAGTATTTAAAATTTCTTATTGTGATAAAATCATATCAATTGCAAACTCGTAAGGATAATTTTCAAATGAATCAACAAGATTTAATATTTAATTGGTTTTACAGTTAAATTACATCCCTAGTTTTCACAAGACGAAACTAGATGCATAGATATATCATAGTGGTCGGATAATGTTAATTTGTTCTTTCTCCAGTTTCTTAGCAATATATATTTGGCTTGATTTATCTGACTTGTTTGGGCGTGCTTAAGAATTTATCTGACTTGTTTGGGCATGCTTTAGAGATTCATCTGACATTTTTGGGCCTGCTTAAGTGATATAAAGAATCTTATACTGGGTCAACACTAATTATAAATCTCCTACTTGTAAATTGACCTTGATGCTTCCTGTACCATTACCAGATATATTTCCAGTCAGTCGTATTTGCTCTCATTAAGCGATGTCTTGAAGGAACTACTATATGATAAATAGAATGACTCAACATTTTCTTTTAATGACATCGTCTCTCGTTCTTAATTGTATTGCAAGGTACATGCTATTGCAAAAAATATCTTTTATTAACAGTTTGAACAAACCCTAACTTCATTAATATAGTTTAATGTAATTATAAATCAAATTTCTTATCGTAAATCGTGATATTACTAATTAATGCATTTAATATTTGTATGCCCACGAAGTGATTATATGGAGATAAAGCAACTCAGCGGTAAACCAGAAAATGGGACTCATTACGGTGGATGCTAGTATATACTGGACACTAATATACAAAGGACATTAGAATATATTTGACATTAGAATATGCTGAACATTAGTATATATTGGACACAGGTATATATTGGACAGTAGTATATATTCTTCAGTATTTATGGTCAAGTCCAAGATGATAGCTTATTTATATCATGCAAAAGTCGGATTTTCACAAATATTTTGAAACAAAAAGGATATATAACTAAGAATGTTACATAAAAGGTGAATTCAAAATTATAACGATGCCTCACTCCCAAATACATCGTGTATTTAGTAGTGTTTTTTGGGGGGAGGAGATGAAGACGATGCGAGAGAAGAAGATTGACATGCCACTAGCTCTGTGATTGAGATAGGTCTATCTTAACCGACATCCATTTATTCATTTGATATGTTACGTTAAGATGGTCATTTAAAAAAAATGATAATAGTCCATGGTACAATTTACCCAGCATATCAAAATAAAAATAATTGGAACAGTGGGAGAATGAATGTTAAAGAATCTTGCAGGATCGTTAGAAACAGTTTTTGAGGGTTAATACGTTGGTAATATCTTTTTAAAGAAAGAAACACAACGTTGAAATGAATATTCATGTCAGAATATTTAAGTTTGTCCATCTCAGACTATTATGCGACCAAAAGAGTATTGGAAAGAAGTGAAATTGAAGTTGGTAATCAGGAATTATTGGAACCGTTCGAAATGATGCAACGATTACCCGAAATTATTTTTGTTGTTATCCAAACTTCCAATGGTCATGGAAAAGTTGTGTATGATTCGCTACAAAAACCTTGTCAAACAATGGAATAAGATTATAGACTTGGTGAATCAATAATCATTAAAATATATTGGCAGAGATCTTCGTCAAAATGTAAAGTAAAAAGGCAATACGCTCCTGCTATTTAGACACAAGCTTATTCTACCAATTTCTGTACTAATTAACGGTAAGAAGTTTTTGATTGGACAAAATATATTTTAGATTAAATTGATCAATGCATACATTTTAAAATAAATTAGACATTTAACGTCTTACGAAAGATCCCTCATGTTCGTAAGCTGATCTAGATTTGTATATATACTGTGTAGTTGACTTATCGGACTGCCTGCATTGCATTTATGGATTTAGTCTTTAGCTTTGAATTTTGTAAAATGTTGTTTGGGACAAATAAATGGAATTAATAAGAAATCTAAGGCAAAATATTTTTTCCTTATTTCTTAAATAAAACAGGTTTTGGAGCAGTAATTGGCCCTTTTGCATACACTCGACCAACTGAGTACAAACTTCTAAGCAAATTTCAGGGTACATTTCACAGACTAACAGCAATTAAATACAGTCAAGTGTGTATGGAGAGCTCATTAATTTACAAAACATTCAAACTCTCTGTATTAATATGTTTATTTAATACAAGAAATTATTGATGCATTGAACTTAAAGTGATACTTTAAGCATAACCTTTTAAGAAATCGAATATTTTATTTTCTTGCTAACATACGGACTAGATTTATATGTTCATTTGGACAATGTTCTAAACAATATTGCAATATTGTTTTGGTTTCTTCTCGTTCTTCTAATTAAACAGTCGAAAGAATTTAACATGTAAAATGCAGTTCTTTTCATGTGACCAAGTGTTGAAAAACCTAAACAAAATTGTAATCAGATGTAGTATCTTTAAATTTGCGTCACAAGCAAAATAGCTGCTGCTTCCTGTAAAGTCTACCTTTTTATTCCAAATGTTTGTCGGTTTTATCTTCATATTTACTAAAGATATCGGATTCCTTGGTAATTTTAACAGACAAATTGTAAGTTCCTCAACTGAAACTTGCAAGTTAACAAACATAATTCTGCAGACTGTATTTTTGAATTCTGAAGTTGATATGGATTTAGTTACGAATATCTTTACATGATTTACAGCTTGGAATGTCTCTTGGGAATTTGAAAACATTGAGTAAAGTTTTCTTCAAACGTGGCGCATTTCTAACCATGCCTTGAGGGTAAACATGTCTCCCTGAGTCTTTCTTACTTCGTCTGGATTTTAAAAGTTTCAATACAAGGTCTCTCTCAGTTTCTCTCTGACTCCCTGTCTCTGTTTCTCTGTTTGTTTGTCTCTCTCTCTCTCTTTCTCTCTCTCTCTCTCTCTCTCTCTCTCTCTCTCTCTCTCTCTCTCTCTCTCTCTCTCTCTCTCTCTCTCTCTCTCTGTGCAAATTATTTTAATCTGAGAATTCATTGTCAAACATTCTGTCCAAAATATTGATGTCCTTCTCAACTAACTCTAATTTGAATGTACATATACCGTGAAATGCACATAAACTGTTCATCGGTACTCTCCAATTATCCTCCAGCGGCAAATGCGACCATTTCACACTATATAACTGGATCTCTTAAAATTACAAACGTGACATTTAAAAAAAATAATTTATAATGTATAGCAATAAATTATTCCCGATATCTTATAAGAATACTAATATTAAACACTTTAAGTTATAAAAGTATTTCCAGGCTGGGTGTGTGATACAGAAATTTTACTTATATGATACTGAATAACAGACAGATAATCTTTATCAAACGCCAGACTAGCCGTGTAAGGTTAAATGGATATTTAATTTCGAACACAAAGTCCTAAAATATGAACAATAATAGTATCAGTCATATAAAGCGTTCTTGACAAGTCCATCAACTGCTTTTCCATTTAACTTTTAAACACACTTGCTAGCCACACAAAGACACATACGTATATTCCACGCACACACACAATAAATGTAAAATTTAGAGCCGCATAAATGCTTCGTATCCTTATAATAAACGTAAGCAATAAACATTCCCATTATAATAAGTTGCTTTTTATTACTTTACAGATATATTAGACGTTTCGCTGGTTTTAGTCCAACAAGAACTTCAACAGTTGATTTTGGCCCAACAACAAGTGCAACAAACGGTTTTAGACCAACAGCATCGGAAGTCCATTTTGAACCAATAAGATCATGAAACAAACAACAAATATATGAACAATATGTGCAGCTTAATTGATATAGGGGAAAGTTTTATCTGTTGTTGAGTATTTACGGCGATTTAAGTTGTTGAGTATTTTTATACACATGTAAAGACCAGCAATCCATAATCCGTCTGTTGTGTAAAACAGTCAAGTACTCTGTGTGATCATTATTTCTCGTTCAATAAGCTACAAGTGGAAGAAACAGTTTCGGAACATAAACTGAACATTTGTTCTGCAGCAAAAATTTGAAATCAATGTTCTGAGACAAAAGGAACCACGGTACTAATTCAGTTTCCATAGTAAACCTATGTTAACACCATGATATTAAAATTCAATAACTTAAAAGTTTTGAGTGCTCATGACCAAACCTATATGTATCAGTATAAATGAAACCTGGAAGTCAGCTTCTGTGCAGAGGAAAGGATATGAGCCGCAGCATTTTCTGGACCTGCATATGTTTGAAACATGTGCTTGCAATTCCGCACCAAAGAGTCAGGTACTAATTTTTGTAATGAGTATTCCAAACTCAAGACTTTTAAAGGACTGGAATTACATCAATAAAACAATGTCTCTATTTTTATTCACTTTCAACTTGGATAAGGTCTCAAACGATTAGTTTCCTAAAACATAACTTACATTATTAACCAATCCTGGTCAGACAAACCTATAAATGCTCTATTTAATGTTCAACCATTTCTAGGCTGGTTTTCAATACAATTAGAACCGTGGGTCCTATAAGGTACTAGTATATATATGCTGAATAAAGGAGATTTTGCTCATATTATTTGTTTTGTATTATTTTTAAAGACACCTATTTATATCTGTTGAGGCGTGAAATAAAGGACTACACAATTAATGTGCAAGCTTGTTAGTGTTTCTTTTATCTTGGTATTTGATTTCATACATATATTTATTTCTCTTCCTATCCATATACAGGCATTAAAATATATAAATCCTTTTAATTAAACCAATCGGATTGAAAGCTATTTAGGTTTTCTATGTTATAATTCTGAAAGCTCATTCGCTTACCCGTATACAAATTTATTGTGGGAAGAGATTAAGGAAAACGAGAAAAGCGCAAAATATTTTTATTTGAATGAAGGTTTAGCTATACAATATATCGACTTATTAAGCAAACTCTGTAGGGCCAAAACATAACTAAAACAAAAATTAAAATATATAAAGAAATTAAAGGCAAAAAATATATTTTAGTACAATGGACAGAATATGATGATTTAGGAAATGACAAATAACAATAGAATGCAAAAAAAGTAATTACTTGTAAATGTAAAGAAATGTGAAAGACTGAGCTTCCGGAATTTATTGATTTGCCTTCCAAAGAGAAGACAAATAAAGAAAATTAGTTGGTAAGATGTAATAATATTGCCACCGGAAGCCCCATTTGATTCATTCAGTTGTCCTTTAAAAGCTATTGGTGAGCCTAATGAACAGTTGTTTTTATTTTTAAGAAGTTGGTCCATTTTTTGATAGACGTCCAGAGAGTATAGTTGATTAGATTCTGAGTGAGAGAAGATGACAAAACACACCAAATTAATTCATACTACAGAAATTGCCTTTAAAAGTGAACATAAATAAAATGAGAAGTGAAGTTCAAGGGACGTTTGATATACTGGACATAAACATTAATGAGGAAGTAAGTTGTGATGCACATTGGTCTTCGGTAAACATAAATTTTTCAACTCTACATCTAGATGTAACTAAAATGTTCCTCTTAATTTTCAATATACGGATAATAGCTTTTCGTTGGTTCATATAATATGCCATTAATCCATGAAGAGATCGTCCGTGTAAAGCTATCAAAAAACAGCCTTGACATATATAAACACTGGATTCATAAATGCTCAATAAAATACTAAACGTAATGGAAAACTCAGAACCCCCAGAACAAATTTAAGACTATATGTTAATGTGCAAACTTCTAAGCCCATATATAATGATAGAAGGAGAAAGAGATATGGTATTTGCATCGGATGGAAGTGGAGATCTGGATAAATGTCATAATTATAGAAAAACAAATCGTCAAATCTTCTGAATTTACTTTACCAAAACTTCCAAAAGTATGTTTTAGAAAAGATAAATCAATATAAATAGTGCATAAAAATAGTATGTGCTTACATTTTAAAAAATATCAGCACAAACTAAATGTTTATATTGTTCCATTCGGTTATTCTGAACTTATTATAAAGTTCATATGCAATTTTAAGGAAAACTATAGAATACCATGGAAAATAAACACAAAAGAACATGATTTTATCCTCACATGCAATTCGGTATCTTAGCAAAGTGACGCTTATTTTACTATATTCTACGAAGGATCGAGTTGCATCTATACTATTTTGTGTACTTACAACAAATTGAATAAACTAATTGTGAAGAAGACTAATAAATATTTCTAAAATGATATTCTTTAAAGAAGAAAGGAAAGATTACAATTCTATCAAGAAAAACCATATTTGTGAAAATTGGATGAATGACGACCATTTCACCTTTTTAGACGCAGACGACGTTGCCTACAAAGGTCACTTAAAATAGAAAGCTGTTGAGTATAATTTAAATTACAAATATTCGACATATTATTTAGACCAATATTTTTGATTCCTAGTTTGTCTTACCCGTTTATCAATACCGTATTAAAACAACAAAACTGGTCAAGAAGCAAAACTAATCCCGACTAATGATGTAAAATGTATTTTGTTTATTAATGTAATGATTGCATTGAATCTTTTTTAAAGGATTTTTATAGTCGGTATAGTTTAAAAAAGGATGATTTCAAAACAATTGTCATAAAAGGGACAATAACACTTTTAGACCATTATTGATTTATAGGTCAATCATAAGAATATCGTGCAAAAGTCTAGACAATAACAAGTTCACAGAAACAATTAATTATTTTATTGGTGCCAATGTAGAACCAACTTATTTTTAAAAAATGTAACTGCTTATACTGCTGCTACTCTATGGTCTTAAACTAAAAAAAGCAGAAAAGATTGAAAACCAAGAATTTTTGTTATATAAAACAAATAATTTATTTCTGTAGAATACAAAATGAAAATTTAAAAAGAACTTACAATAATATGAACTAAATCCCAAAATAGTTTAAAATGTTTTATATACAAGTCCAAATGATCGAAGTTCCAACTGAATTCCAGGTGTGTTTCAAATAAATTGCAATATTGAATTCTTGATGTACATGTAATCTAAACCTGGCTAATGTGCCAATGGTCTGAAATGCGTTTACAAATTTTGCTGTATCATAGCATTATGATCCAAGATATCCTTGTTTGAATTCACTCCAATTCAAAATTAATGTTTTTAGTCCAAGAAGTTTATTGAACCCACTTTGTAATTGGAGTGAATAATAATTTTAATATATAAATACAATCAAATTTAAACAAAGAACACTAGAACAAGAATGATTCTACTTCGGAATACAAACTTCTTAGGTAAACAAGATTTATACACATCTACTTGACCTAGCTCGCAATCATAAATTTCTAGATATGTTATATCAACTTAATAGTTAATTTCCACTCTGGAAGTTTCTAACGTCAGGATCAAGACTTTTTCTGTAACTTAATTTGAAGCAAATGCGTTTATCATTAATAATGATATGAATATTCAATGCATACTCATTGAGAAATATAAGCAATGTATTATGTTATTTACAAAATAAATATTCCTAGTCAGGTACACCATCAGCTTGATTTTGGAGATACGCTCTGACATATCATTTTACAAAACAGCAAAAAATACAAATTAAATATACATAACATTTCAAGAACATGAACGCCTTCTAAAGTTTTAATGAAGCTAAAAAGAATTAAATTCATCCAATTTACTCAAAGCTCAGATAATCAGGGATGGAGATTAACGGTATGTCAAAGTTGTCATAAAAGATTTCAGAATAGAATCTCTTGGTTATCTCCATAAATAGTTACGCAAAGAGAAAAACTTTAATTTAATAAGACATTATTGTGCACTTTATAGTAAATTATTGTAGACATTATAGAAAACTAGTTTACACTGAGTAGAAAATTATTTTACACTTTATAAATGAATAAATGAATAATTACAAGCAGGCTCTAGAACATTATTTTAGAACACGTGGACGAGCTCACGATGTAAGTTTTAAAATAATTAAGGTTTAACTAGAATTTCTCATATAAAAGATATATTCTTAATTTCTGAATCGGGAATCAAAAGAGACATCATGGGATATGCAAGCAGATATCCCAAAGCAGATCATGATTATTATAATAATGATGCAGAAGATTATACGTCATCGTGTTCATTTGCTCGAATATATTAATGATCATCATTTAGCAAAAATAAAATAATAATTCCTAGAAAGCGATTTAGCTCCATCACGAAAGAAATTGGAAGAAGATAAGGGTACACAGCCTGCAATACGTGTATTATGGTGCACATAAAGCAAGAGAGAGAGAGAGAGAGAGAGAGAGAGAGAGAGAGAGAGAGAGAGAGAGAGAGAGAGAGAGAGAGAGAGAGAGAGAGAGAGAGAGAGAGAGAGAGAGAGAGTATTTACTAAGTTGTATGTTCTGTGACAGTGTATGCTTTGAACTGGTTTTTATTTCATTAAGAGCCATGGTTAATATCTTAAAGTGAATTTAATGCATCTTTGAGACAAAGAGCAGCAAACCTTTTAAAACGAATATCTTGCAATTAATTTTGCATTTCATACAACGGATGGAAACTGTAAAAGTATACACAGAGCAACGAACAATATTGTAACATTTAGACGTGTAACGGGGATGGAATTTAAAGCATTAAAACCCTCCTTAATTGATTCGGATTTTGTTAGCTAGCGAATGATCTCAAACTGTGTTATTGCCCAGGATTGACAAATAGATGGGACGTTACAGATAGCTGAACAGATTTTTGAAACAAAATAATCAGCAGTGAGCCCATTTTCAATAATGTTTTTTTAAATAATCAAAAGAATATCACGTTTTATCCAACAGATTTGTGAAATTAAATGCACTCAGTTAATGTATGACCAAAATTCACTTTCCAAACAATTATGCAGTGACAGAATTACATAAACAAAATTCACTTTCCAATCCAACTGATTAAGTGACAGAATTTAGTCGCAGTGTTACATTTACATCACGTTACGAGTGTTGAAGTTTGAGCGCATTTACCACGCTTTGACAGCATCACCAGACACCTGTCTCTTCTGGACTTGTTTCCACGTCTAACACGTGTGTTTTGATCCATTTTGTGACCATTATCTATTCCAACCTCTCGTAGATATGGGTTGTCCATTTACTCATCGAGTTCATTCATTTATCTCTCCTCTGAGTATGAAGCTGTTCTTTAAATATATAGTATGCCTCACGCTAGAAAAAATTTCCACTACTCATCATCTTTGTGTGTGTGTATATATATATATATATATATATATATATATATATATATATATATATATATATATATATATATATATATATATATATATATGTGTGTGTGTGTGTGTTTGTGTTTGTGTGTGAATTGATTCATTCTCAGTTAACTGAGTCACAATGCACAAACTCTGTCGTAATGTGATCTTAGCAAATAACTATCTATAGAGATTCTTTGTTTCGGTAATTACCTGTAAGTTAGTAGGAATGGACATAACTAGAAATTAATTTCCCTCAGCGTATATAATTGATAATGAATTACCACGAGCGTTCTCATAGAAATGCGGCCTGTTTATACCAGCATCCGTCTTATTTACATTTAGCTAGTCAATGCAGTTCAGAAAATAAATGCTCAATTGCTTATGGCATAATATCTACTATATAAATATACACTTATCATTAACTCGCAATAGCAAATATCATTCTACACAGAGAATCAATTCTTATATCATAAACATATGACACATTACTGTATTAGGGTTAATTCATAAATCCTCATGAAATAATGCATGTTTGCCGTCTTTGAAATACATCATAATCCTTGTTAAATTCTACACTTTGAATATTTAAATACGTGCAATCCGTCAGTTCTCTCAGTGAACTAATAATTGTTAAATCAAAGAATTAAATGGCATAAAACTAGCATATCAATGGAGTCTTACGATATGAATACACGATACTTGCGTGAATCATAAGCATATCAACACATATGCAAAGAAACTAACAACTGAAATATAATATTAAATGGAAATTAAAACTGCGTACCTTAATGCCATTTCATCCCTCACAACCTTGCCCTAGCATATAGCCTGCCCTCTTTTTTTAGACATCTGTTTGGCCATTTTCTACGAGTTCCCTATTAACGAGGGAAACATTACTCTCTAGGTTTCTGCGGAACTTAAAAGTAGACTTTTCACAAGCAAAATTGGACTAAAGAATTTTAGACAAGAGGTACCCCTAAATTGTTTCCCAAAGTGTATTTACTGACCAATTGGAGATAACTGTTTATAAAATTCTTTCCAAATAATCATGTCTATCATCAGATTTCACTAAAATGTTCTGCAATTAGTTTCGTTTGAAAAACAATCAATTATTGACGTGCGCCCCTTTTTGAGCTGTTACAGTCAGAGTTCTATCGCACTATGCTATTGTATCGTTAAAATTACCTGATCAACTGCTATTGTAGCTTGATGTAACCCCTTTTTAACTGTTCAGAGATGAAATAAAAAAAATAATCAATAATCTTCCTCAAGACCTTTCTGGCTTGACTATGCTAACTTCAAAGCACAATTTATTTAACTTCAAGTTCCAATAAGCCTTCAAAATTTGCCACATTACAAGAAAGCTGTTTCATTTCCAAGGAAAGCAAAGGTCATTTATTTCCAATAGAAAATGATAGGATATTAGTCAGCTGAATGTGCAAGTAAACCAAATTATTCAAACCAATTAATGTCTTTTTTAAAAAAAAAGTTCTATAAGTAAATAAGCTGCCGAATATCACTTTTACTAGCAAATATAATTAAATGACAACAAAAGCTGATATGACGTGTTTAAAGTAAAGTTCAAAATAGATTTTAAAAAATGAAGAATGTGCATAAACTTTCTGGACGATGAACACTTCCATATAAAAGGCGTAGATTCTTAATGTTGAAGGCAACACATGTAAAATATTTAAATGCCTATCGTTGGTAGTGATCTGAAACACACACACACGCACACACACGTATATATTGTCACAAATCCCGGCTCATTCACAGTGACTAAGAATAAGAGTGAAACCAATGAGCTTCGTAAATATTAACAAAATCAATTTATTTCTTTACAAAACAATAAAAATATGGGAAAAAACTTACAGTTTGTGAATATAATTCAAAATATCAGATTCTAGAATTTAGACACAAAAGTGTTATCATTAATTCTGGTGAAGTTCAAAGATTGCGGACAATGACATCAGATGAATGAAGAATTGCTGTCAAGAGATCCACGTTGAATTTTATGAATCACGAAAGAATATTCCTGCTTTACAACTGAATAAATTCCACTTTGATGGTGACGAAGCACTTATTATCCAGGGATTATAAATTATTCTTAAATAACAAATAACTCCAAATTGGCAAAAATAGGAAATACTTCTGATCTTTTGAAGGTACTTTTACGACTGTACCAAAATTACTAAAACGTAGGACTTAAACACAATTTTAGAGCACGCAGTTGGTCACGTGGTAGCTTATCACAAGCCACTTGAGACGTGCGCCCAAAGGTTGATGACATAAGGTGGTCACGCGAGTAATGTATGCATGATCTTGATATTAACCAATCATTTAAAATTCTTGTAACCAAGGTAACGAGGTCAGCTAAGATATGCTAATGAAAAACTAATTATGTTCTATGCAAACAGAATGTGCTTTTAAAAAATATAGAATTTAGTGAAAATAATCATTACAATAAAATGTAAAGAAATAACTAAAATAAAAAATTAAAAGTAACGCACAGGCAGTCTAATCATAAATATATATATATATATATATATATATATATATATATATATATATATATATATATATATATATATATATATATATATATATATAGATACATATAGAGAGACATATATATATATAGATACATACATATATATATATATATATATACATATATATATAGATACATATATATATAGATACATATATATAGATACATATATATATAGATACATATATATATAGATACATATATATAGATACATATGTATATAGATACATATGTATATAGATACATATATATACATACATATGTATATAGATACATATATATACATACATATATATATATATATATATATATATATATATATATATATATATATATATACATAAACGTATGTATATGTATCCTAAGTGTTTTATTTTGAATGTTTTACATTAAGTTTGTTCTAACATATCCTGGTGAACACAAATTTTTAAATGTCATGATAATACTGAAGTCATTTAGTTTGATAATATCATCAATACCAAATAAAGGTATTATATCTTTAATAAAAATTATTTTCAGATTGGTCAGGACTACATTGAGTGCATTTTCTTTAAGCTTTGCATTGAGCGAAATAAAAATATCAATCTACCAAGGTGTAATTATGACATTATGCCTAAACCTAGTTATTATACTTGGAGTATTTATTAACTTTGTATATTAATTGTGGTGTGCGTAATTTATGATGAGTTGTGTTCATGTGTTTAACACCTAGACTTGATTTCTGCTTTTTGTGTTTGTGGAGCTATGTATTTCCATATAGTGTACCCTATTTACGGGGCTAAACTTTGAAGATATATGAAACTTACATAAACACTAGAAACCGTAACAGTGACAACAAATGAATACTCTTAAGTTACCTGCCTATTTCAGAGGTGGTGTTAAAAGCAAAAGATACGCTTAAACAGCATCAGAATGAATTGGAAAATAGACAGCAAAAACATTATTTTCATTACTAAACATGTCAGTAACCAAACATAATTATATTAATATATGCCTTTTGACCTGTTCTTAATAAGCTCTACAGTATTCTTCTTTAATATATCTGGCCATTATTGTGCCTTGCTAATTCAGTATTTTTCATGTGAATGGTAAACCATTAGCAAATTGTTCCACAGATTATAACTGTTGTTGGCATAAGTTTCATTGCTTACGCTTTGGAATTGAAAGCAATAAATACATATGTTTTACAAGTAGTTTTAGTGTAATTTAGGCAATAAACATACTCAGCAGCTAGGATTTAGATTAATTGATACTACCATCCCGTCTAATACAAAATGTCCCTTTAATTTAAATCATTTTAATACCCTGGTACAATGAAAGATTCATAAAGAATAATATTTCAAGGTACTTGTTCTAACATTTAACTAATTTAACCTGTTTTTAAGTTTGATTTTTGTATTTATTACAAAAAAATATGTTATCCATTTCATGTTTGTTTATTTCAGTTTATATGCTTAGCTTTCCTTTCAGTTTTGATTATTATGTGTAGGTCCTTACACTTGAAGCAAAGCTGTTTTTATCTAGTACAGGTTTTAATGAATTTGTTTCCATTTTATACCTTTTATTCTATTGCCCTAAATTATTATTTTTTTAAAATCGTTTCACTCCATTCTCTATGTCGTTAATAGTTTTTAAAACCACACCGGTATTATTAAGTTGTTCGCAGTCAATGTCTTTTTTCCTATGTTGCACGATTTTATATTTCCAGCTGTAAGATCATTTTAGAAAATTGATAAACGACTAATTCCTTGTAAGTTGTACTTAATCATACGTTAACTTACATTTATTTTGTTTTATGTCATCTAATTTTTGGCTATTTGTATTTATTGTAAATAATATTTGTCTTAAAACAATGACAATATATTAGTATAAGCAATTATCTTTTGCTGTGACAACACCTTCAAAATAGTTACTAAGGGTTTAATCTCTTTATTGATACGTTGTGTTTCTATAACAAACTTTGGGAGTTTTTTTTATTAAAAAAGAACTGTAAAAACTTTATTTCAAAGTACTATAAAAATATTTTTGAGATTTCTCTATTCATGTTATATAATTATTATTGCATAATTCTCTATGTAAATAAATTGCAATTATTTTTCTGACTATCTAGCATCACTTCAACTTCCTAATTATCTTTTATTATAGTATCCCTCATGCTCTCAAACAAAAGTAATATTCTGGAATAAATCATAATAATCGAATTTAAGATTTCCTTAAAGTCTCCATTTTTGTCAATGAATCTAATGATACATTCAAAATTTCTTCAAAAGCAGGTAGCATGCTAATTAAGTGTAAGAGCTGAACTAACTGTTTCATGGTTAACAATCCTGAATATGTTGATGGCTTAATTTCCCAATTATTTTTCTAAAATTCTGTCTGCCCTATCCGCTTGCGTCCTCGATCATAGCATTTGTTAAAATGTATTTTACAATGTATTTTACATCTTTACTTACTGTAAGAAGTTCCTATAGATTTGGATGTTCAGGTTGAGCAGTTTTAAAAATCCTTGTTTACATACGCTTTAGATACAATAATTAAAACTTATTCCAAATGCTGCAATTACATTGCCTATCAAGTAATACATTTTGCTTATGGCATGCTTATTCATTTACAAAATTAGTTTTACTTTTTACATTTGTTTTATTTTTTCTGTGTTTTTACTTCAGACACTTTTTTAATTCATCAGCTTTGGCTATTTGAATATTCAGGTTCAGATAATATGAATTTTTCATCATTTCTAAAATACCTTCTGTTGTGATTTAACAGCCATAGGGAATTATTTGTTTGTTTGTTATTATGTGTTTTGAAACAATAGCAACATCTAAAAAAGGAATGGACATTAAGACATGAAAGAAGCCTACACAGAAAAGTCATTCCTGACGTCGGTAAAAACAGCATTAGAAATTTTTAAAATGTTGAGACTTAATATTATATCCCTTTGTAAGATTTGGAATGTACAGAACACATAAATACATAACAAAAATTTAAATACCAAATGGATGAAAACCGCAAATTATCCAACTTAGGTAAGATACAGCTTTGCGTGCACTCATTCTAAATATAATATTCGATACAATTTTTGAAAATGCTTGGTGTTCCAACATTTGAATATTACCTACAGTGGTTATATTTACAAAGTCTGATGATAAAAGAGATTTAGCTAGTTTTTTTTTAATAAAGAAATATTCCTGGTGGTTCGTTTGTTTTATCTGAATGAGAACAATAAAGAAATAATCTCAGCTGTCAAGCTCACGATATGTGACAGCTAGCGAAAACAATTAAAAAATAACAAAATTTCATCAAAATAAGAAGCATATACAAACGTAAAATTCTTAAAACCTCTAATCGTATAATTGATGAGATTTTGAATCACATATGATTATTTGTTTTATATATTGTATGCAAAATGTAACTATATCAAACACAAACAACAACCGTATTCATTCAGCTCTTCCCTTCCCTTTCAAATTATGTATGTATGTATATATATATATATATATATATATATATATATATATATATATATATATATATATATATATATATATATATATATATATATATATATATATATATATATATATATATATATTTATATATATATATATATACATATATATATATATATATATATATATATGTATATATATATGTGTATATGTATATATATATATATATGTATATATATATATATATATATATATATATATATATATATATATATATATATATATATATATATATATATTTATTTATTTTGCTGGATAAAGTACACATGAAAATACTGTTATTCGGCATATCATTTCAATTCTTTATGTTCAAATGTCATTCGAAAAATTTTGAATAAGTAAAGTGCAAGTCACTTTATCACTATAAGAGTTTTTGTTATTATTATTATTTTCTTATAATGGTTAATAATAATAATAATAATAATAATAATAATAATAATTATTATTATTATTATTATTATTATTATTATTATTATTATTATTATTATTATTATTATTATTATTATTATTATTATTATTGTTCATTATTAATGCAATATATGAGAAAAATATTAATAAATCCATCTAGGTATATGTATATTTTTCTAACAGAATTAATAGCTCTGATTGCTAAAGGCTTTGATAAAACATTCAGAATATGAAACATTTCACACACACTCTAAATTCGTACAACTTTTGAAATAAATAAACATACAAAATCTGTTAACTATTACAACATAACAGTCAATTTATCTAAATTGTACGTATAAATTCTGTATTGCTTGCTCTGTAATTTAAGAATATAGGATGAATTTACACTGATGCAGCCAACTTATCTTATGCTCTTAGATTACAAAATACTTAGGTTATGTTCAAAAACTGATTTCGATCAAAGTGTAACGTGACCAAGCAATCTTTATGAGCCTAACAGCAGAGTTCGGGAAGAGGAAATAGACTTTAAACGCGTAGAACTAAGCATTTTAAAAACATACAAAGAATGTTAATTAGACTAGTATCAGAATCGATGTCATCAAATGAAAAGTAAAGTTAAATAAATACAAAGGCCTATAACCAGACTGCTCAAGTTGGATTTTTGAAAGAGATCATTTAATGGTTGCTTCCCTTTCATTATAATAATTCCAGAGTGACTGGTTGTGTTATGTGGTTTAACGCCATTTTTTCGAGCAGGATAAGCTAAACGTGGCTTATAAGATAACCTGTGTAGGAAGATCCAATGAAACACCTGGAAAGAACTATCGTACATCATCATCATCATCATCATCATCATCATCATCATCATCATCATCATCATCATCATCATCATCATCATACAAAAACTGTGTCTGGAGACATGACCGTACCACTTCAGTTTACGCTTTTTTTTACAGTCGTCCCGAGTGGCCGAGTGGTCTAAAGTGCTCTCCGTTACGGATCTCTGCCATCTCACCTCTGTCTTCGTGAGTTCGAGTCTAAGATTCGGCGAATGTGGATATGTGAAAAAGCTTGCCAGTAGCTTCTCGTGGGTCGGTGGTTCTTTCCGCGGGTTTCCCGGTTTCTCCCTCCACCATTAATACTGGCCGCCATGTATAGCCTATCGTGTGCTGAAAAATGGCGTTAAGCCCCACAACAACAAAAACACATCATCATCATCATCATCATCATCATCATCATCATTATCATCATCATCCTTAACCCGAGAGGTCGTGGAGGCACCACAGTTGACTTTACAACCAATTCTCCCCACCTTTCCCTGTTCTCTACTGCCATTTGGTAATCTCCAAATCTCATGCCTGTCCACTCCTTATCTTTGTCTTCCCCCTCCTTTTTGTATGCCTCTTCTTCTGCACCCTTGTACTGTGCATTGCATGATTGTTTTTGTAAATCCAGATGATCTTGAGACATGACCGTACCACTTCAGTTTACGCTTGTTTACAGACGTATATAGGTCTTCGTAGGATCCAATGGTTTTGTTGGATCCTGTTGTGGATTCTTTCTTTGGTTACATGGTCAATGTATGAGATGCCAAAAATCTTGCGGTAGCGTCGCTTTTCGAAGGTATGAATCCTTCCTTGTTAATTTGATGTGAGCGTCCATGTTTCACAAGCATACGTAAAGATGGATATGACAATCGAACACATCATCCTTATTTTGGAATCAAAAGCAATGTTGGTATCTTTCCAAATTGGTCTCAACCTTGTTATTGCTGCTGTTGTCTGGACAATCTTGCAAAGTTTTCTCTGCTTGAGGCTTTAGTCTGTTGAGATATATCTTCCGCATGACTTTGCTTGGATGAATGATCAAACTGACGGTTCTGTAGTTTTGGCATGCCTGTATGCTTCCTTTCTTGAGAAGCACAATGACCAAGGATTGAGTCCATGTGATAGGCCATTCTCTTGTCTGTCATATCTTGTTGCAGATTGTTGTTAGGACTGCGAATATCTTATCTCCCCCTTTTTCTCCTGTTTGAATGAGCTCTGCTGGTATGTTGTCAAAGCCGGATGACTTTTCTTTCCTTAGTGACTTAACTGCATTTTCTACTTCTTCACGACGAATGGAGTTGTCATCAATTTCTTCTACCTGAGGGAAATTTAGTACTGCTGGATTTCCTTGGGTCATATGATTGTACAAGCTGAACAATTTTGAACAGTATTCTGTTCGCTTGAGGATTTCTTGATTTTCTGTGAGACAGTTTCCTGACTTGTCTTGGATGGAGGTAGTTTTCCATTATGTATAGGTTGTGGGATCTTTCACCAGTTGATATGACATTTTGTTGTGATTTCTACTCAGACTGTCTTCGATTTTGCAGCATTGTCTTTCTATCCATGATTCCTTTGCCTTTTTTCATGCTTTTCATAATTATGTTGTTTATCTTTGTATTTTCTAGATCCTTTATCTTTTTTTCCCTTTATCACTTTATCAGTTCTCTTCTTTTGTCGCATAGTTCATGGTCATCTGCTGTGACCAAAGGTTTCTTTGTTCGACAATATTTGCCAATGATTTTGCTAGCTGTGCTAGTAACAGCTGTTTTTAATGTGGTTGTTAAGGATTCTAGGTCGGTGTATTGGCTGTCCAGGGTTATCAAAGGGTTCAAATTTACCACCTATCATTCCTTGGAAAACTTCTGCGACTTTTGGATATTTAAAGTTTTCAAGGTCAAATCTGATTATTGGTTGGTTGGGCTTTTTGACCAGTTAAAGTGGAGACGAAACTTTGTCATTAATAACTCATGTTCAATTCCAATATCTGCACCTGGAAAACTTAGTATTCTAGCGATATTCAGTCATGTGTAGAATCAGTCTATTTGTCACCAAAATGTGGTCAGTGTGATGTGATATTTTCCATCTGGACTGTGCCAGGTCCATCTTCTAAATGCTTTGTGAGGGCCGAACTTGTAGGGAGCAAACTTGAAGAGCCTGAGTCTTCTTACATTCGTTTCTGCGTTGCAAAATGGTCCACAGGGTAATTTGCCAGTTTGTCTGTAAATCAACTCCCACCTTTGGGAAAAACCACCGAACATTTGGATGATAATGGCAAGCTCTCTGACCTTCTTACATCGACCAAGACACAGACTCGAACTCATACGTGCAGAGGTTATATTGTAGTGAGAGGTAACGCTTTGGACCACTCGGGCTCATCTCTTCCCTCCCCGAGTAGTTGAGACGTTCAGGAATAACTACACTCATTTCAGTGGGATATGAATAATACAGTTATTTATTTTAACTAACTTTATTTTAACTAATTTCTTTACTTGTGAATATTAATTTATCAGCTATAAAACTTCAAACACTCTAAACCATTTTCTATATCGAAAGTCATTCATGGGTTTACAAACCAATATGTTTACACAAAAAAGAAGTAAATGAGTTTACACGAAAATAAACATATGTCTACACAAAAATAAGCATGTACGTTTGCACTAAAATAAGAATATTTATATGACTAGTACTATATTTCGATAAGAGAAAAATAAGAATTATCAGTTGTCGTCAGTTAGAGCGGACAGTTTCGGTGAATCCTTGGAAAAAAGTCACATAACTCCATGTTCTTGATATACTATTGCCAAATATAGAGCTGAAAGTGCCGTTAAAATCCAATCAAAGGCGCAACAAAATAACTAATGATTAATTTAAAAAACAGAAGTTTCTGAATACTTGTGTCGATAATTATTTCAATTGTTGTTGTTCCTTGACAACTATAGAAAGGACAAATCCTTTTCATTTATGATCAATTCGTTTATATTATACGAAATATATTGAATTCACTTCCTCATCGACTATTAATATCTCAATGTCAATTAAACTTCCTTCGCATGTCCTCGTTTTGTACTCTGTGACCAATACTATGAACAACATTTGTTACCTGGGGTGAGTGACTGATTGCAGTGTTACGTCTCTTGTGGAACATCGCACCGATAAAGGACCAATATATAAATATACATCTATACGTAAGAGACGAGAATATTAGTGGATTCGATGTAATATTGACTAATTCACTACATTTCCAGAAGCAACAATGCATACGTCGGAGAAAATAAAACGTGTAACTGAAACTTGGCAAATAGATTTGAGAGCTTTGTGGAGGTTGGAGTACAGGACTCGCGTTTGCTTTAAGGTCCTTATATATATATATATGTGTGTGTGTGTGTGTGTGTGTGTGTGTGTGTGTAATAGCAGAGGATTTTGTATTGCTGGATACTTCAGTGGTACATGACGATGATGAAGATTATCTGTAAAACTTTGTTCCGACAGATCACAACCACTTTTGATCATCATCTCCAAATAAAATCAGATTGTTTGGTTTTGTTTGCTACTTGTTGATCTAAACAGTAAAAGTCAGACACCCGCCATAGCAAAAAAGTTGAAACTACTTATCTAAACCCTGCCAAGCGTCAAGACACTAAGTATCAGGACAAGATCAATGCACCCCCCAGTAAGTTTTCCCTTCAACAGACACTGTTGAGAATAATACTGATATTATTAACCTGCTAACACCAAGTGCTCATGCAATATCGTGACAGTTAAGACATCCTCAGTGGCACGCTACATATTTTATTTTGCATATGGGATTCTGATATGTTTGTAATTGGAAATGTTCACTTCTCAATACTTCAATATACACACCCTGTTACAGTTCTTACTATGAAGCTGAACTTCTTAACGTTCCAAGACTTAAAAATAAACATCCTCCTACACTTGATGAGAGTGATGTTATTCAAGCATCAACAATTTAGTTGTTGGTATGCTCCTCTAACAAATATATCATTGCTACTATTTTTGACAACCGTTCCCAATGCATACAAACAGGACTAAAATTTCAGAAAGGGCCACCCGCCAGATACAAAATGATGTCCTAACAGATTGTAAGGATTTATTTTCATATGGAATTTTAACTGGGAAAAAGCTTTCAATAGTGTTTTAAATCAGAATCTTAATCTGCTCATCAATGTGTTAATTTATAAAGCATTTGGATATGCATTAAGTATTCATAATCCTACCCTAATCAACATATAAAACAATCACTTTAACTATTGTATCATACACTTATAGCAGTAAATAAATACTTGCATACATATACAGTTTCTTATCAGAACTTAAATAATGAAGCGAAGTTTGAAGAATTCATTTTGCAACAAAAGAAATATAATTTTATTATATTTTTAAATATCAAATAATTTTCATTTCTATATTTTCAGATGTGAAACAATTGCCCATTTTTTTCCATGTCATTAAACACATGATTGTGAGTGCAAAAAAGAATAGAACAAACATAGAGTAATTTTATTACCTCACAAACATGGTAAGTAATTTTTGATAAAGATACACGACTCGACTAAGTATGTGTTTCGAGGGCGTTATTTTCCCTTAATATATTGACAATAATAATAAACATGATGTGATGCATTTCTGAATATATATATATATATATATATATATATATATATATATATATATATATATATATATATATATATATATATATATATATATATATATATATATATAAGGTGATTTTAGCCATGCTGAATATATTTTAACACATCAATCATAGTCGCACATTTTTATGTCGTAAGACTATTGACATGTAATTGATGAATTTTGAACTTTTCATATGTGAAAATTAGTTCTTTTGAAATAGCTCAACTGCAATTTGTTGGAGTCGAGCTTGTTTTAAAACAGTGATAGTTTTACATACATACATACATGCATACATACATACATACATACATACATACATACATACATACATACATACATACATACATACATACATACATACATACATACATACATACATACATACATACATACATACATACATACATACATACATACATACATACATACATACATACATACATACATACATACATACATACATACATACATACATACATACATACATTCATGCATGCATGCATGCATGCATGCATGCATGCATGCATGCATGCATGCATGCATGCATGCATGCATACATACATACATACATACATACATACATACATACATACATACATACATACATACATACATACATACATACATACATACATACATACATACATACATACATACATACATACAGATTACGTCAAAGTGTCTTTCTAAAATTCGTTCTGGGTTTGGTTTATGTGAAATTGTCTTTATATTAACATGACGAAAACATAATAGGTGAGTTGTTTAAAGCAGCACCTTAGTTTTTTTCGCATTCACTATAAAATGGAAAAGTCTTTTCGGTAGAAATTTGCTTCAATTTGCAAATTTAAGGTAAGAATTTTAAACATGTAATCTTCTTGTTCAGATAAATATTCGTTAAAATTTAGCGAAAGTTATCACATACATACATACATACATACATACATACATACATACATACATACATACATACATACATACATACATACATACATACATACATACATACATACATACATACATACATACATACATACATACATACATACATACATACATACATACATACATACATATACACACACACACACATATATATATATATACACACACATATATATATATATATATATATATATATATATATATATACACACACACATATATATATATATATATATATAAACAAACATATATATATATATATATATATATATATATATATATATATATATATATATATATATATATATATATATATATATATATATATATATATATATATATATATATATATATATATATATATATATATATACGTAAATAACTTCTAACAGTTGTTCTGTAAACTGCAGTGAAATATATAAAAGTTTTACAAAGTTCAAGTGGTGTCATTTCCAGACTGTTAATAACTGTACAGGGAACATAATATGTCACAAAAGTTATGTACACTAAAACAAATGCATAATTCTAGACTTTGTAATAGTTTATATATTCTATTTACAATTAAGGAGATAAATATGCTGAAACGTCGTTATTATGTGTCGTATAATAGAAAATACTGAATATATACTAAGACTAGTGGAGTGGCGGTACGATATTAAAAGGAATTTGACAAAGGCTGTAATTCAGGGATTGAAAGAGAAGAATATAATTATATTATATAACTATTATATAATTATATTACATTTTATAATTACATTATATTATATCGTTCTAGTGGTTATGATGTGAATTAGAAACAATGTACTGAGATCAAAATGTATGAACAAATCCTAAATACATCGTATACCATTTTGTTATATATTCAATTTCATTTTTTTAACAGCGGCGGAAAATATGTGTACACTTTATAAGAGTGGAATAATTTGTGTAACTTTTTGTTCATTTTTACATCATGATAAGTTCATAATATTTAATTAATGTAAAGTAGCAAGCATATTGAAATAACTCCTACAAAATATCAAATGAACTCCTGCAATACATATTGAAAAACTTTCACATCGTTATCAACAAAACTCATACAACCCATATCGAAATAACTCGTACACCGTACATTGAAATAACTCCTACAAAGTATATGTAAATGTCTCCTGTAACGCATATCAAATGAACTCCTGCAACGCAAATAGAAAGAACCTCAACAACACATATCACCATAACTCATACAACGCATATCGAAAGAACTTCTACAACGTTATCAACATAACTCATACAACACAAATCGAAAGAACTTCTACAACGTTATCAACATAACTCATACAACCCATATCGAAATAACTTCCACATCGTTATCAACATAACTCACACAACCCATATCGAAACAACTCGTACACCGTACATTGAAATAACCCTTCAACGCATTTTGAAATAACGTTTGCAAAGCATATCAAAATAACTCCTACAATGCATACCTAAATAACTAAAACAAGGCATCCAAATAACTCAAACAAATCATCGAAATAACGCGTGCAAAACATTTGGAAATGGGTCACAATCATGCCATGCAGAGATATAGTCTATAAAGTCTCAAGTCACTTGTGTATCTTTCAAAAAGAATGCTTGAATATTTATTCACTTGAATATGTGTCAGAGTGATGCTTGAATATATTCATTCAATAATATTGCCCGCCACGGTAAGATTGCTTATTCAGCACATATGACGTGATCTCTAATCGCCTCCATTTTGTAGAAATCTTCCATAGGGGCTTTAATGCCATTTATCATCTAGCAGTTTGCAGATAGTTGTCATTTGAAAAACTCATTTCATCGTTGTATTCTTATCAATGCACGCCCATTTGTTTGCTTTCCATCATTTACTGCTCGTGCTATGACTAGGAGTTGGATGGGTTTAAAAAGGAGCGATTTATGTCTCCCATTAACATATCATTTTCGCCTCAGCACGTGGCTAACGGGAATCTCGATAGCAAAGTCGAAAATATATTAGTGCAATATGCAATCGTATATGCTTTAACCATCATAAGAGTGAATGAAAGTATGTTTACTGATTCGAAAAGATAAGCTAAGAGCGCAGCATCTTTCTCTCTGTGTCGACAGAGACAAGAGGGATATAATACTTTGGTATAGCAAACCTTTATCATAGTTTTTACAATATCTCTTTATGTCTGTAACTTTTCACATGGAAAATTCATTAAATAGGAAACATCCTGAATAATACTTAAAAACTAACAACAAATACTTTCAGACTTATGTACAAGTCAAATACTCTATACATTGATAGAAACCAGTGATGTAATTCCCCTTGAAATTATTCGTGGTAATGTTAGAAAATATAAGGATTTCTCCTTGTTACCAACGCTGTTTAATTATGGCCTAAACTAGTTCACGTTTTGGCATGTATAACATTATATTTGTTCGTAAGATTTTATTTACTTCAATAAGCATCTTGACACGTCCAGGAATGGAGTCTTAAATGGTAAAGAACGCATTGTTTCTTGAAGCCTGAAGGATCCAATCGTCTTTGTCCGATGTTTAAGAATCATTGTTTGAGAATCATATTAAACCGACAATTTGCAACATAAGAGCTCTCGTGTACTGCTGAGGATATTTGGAGATTTGGAGATGCTCTTACAATTGCTTCTCAAGAGATTCAGACCAAACAAATGCCATAATAAGCAGGTTTACATATTTTGACCCCATTTTACTTAAATCATTTTGTAACTTTCATCTAAATGGGAACTGAAACATCTTAGACTGATTAAATATTTTAAAAATTAAAAAAAAAAGAATATTTTCGAAAATTTTGGTTTCTTTTCATTCCGGCATCAATCCTCTGACAAATGTTCAGTAATTCAGTATGTTTCATTAACATATGTTATATGTATCTGAATGACATTTTCGTAAAAGTCTGTAATCACAAAGTCTTATTCATAGTTAACATGTCCAAATGAAAACTGAAAACAATATCTTGAAACTAATAAAAAAGCTGCATAATTAATCTCGTATGTTCCTTGCTCGTAGACGTCCACCATGCTGCTTTAATCTATTTGTTTTTTTGTTTTGAATCAGACAAACATTAAAATGATTGGTTATTTTTGAGGAATGTATTGAAGTCAATTGGAATGTGATAAAAATGTATTTAATGACTAAATGCCTTCCAGTTCCTTCATGTCTAGTGTTAATTAGCATCAATTTAGTAAGCTATTTTAGTGAATATCGTAGGAGTTGAAGACCGAACACATTGATTAGCAGACAGGCACTTAATGCATCAGCACATTGAAGACCATATAGCTCTGAAGCCATAGGGTAAAGTGTTTTCTAAGATACACATCACTGAAGATGACTCGGGTTTGGATTCGAGGAAGAGAATTACTAAGCCAATTACCTTTATTAATAATTACAATGCCAATAAGCAAAGATTGAATGCTCATAGATATAATTCAAAAGGTACATGTATAGCATCAAAAATGCGTCAACTCCGGACGAGAAAATTTATCCGACGTCAAATACACCGTTAACAATTTTCCTGACGCCTGGTTTTCTCCATTATTCAAAGTTGAAGTGGGATAAATTCTAAACATGTCGATGTTGACTCACGGGAATATTGATACATTTCTAGACAACAGTAGATCTGTAACAAGAATTTACAAGATTCCGTCAAGTCAAGAATAAAATTGTCTCCTGTGTATCAGGTCTAATAGTATCGACACAATGAAGCAGCACACGCTAGGAATTCAAGCAGACGAATGTATTAAAGATGAAAAAGATCACCCTTGCGCTCAATTGATTTTCCACTTGAAACTCGACGGAATGAGAAAATATAACATCATTTAACAATACCGTTCTTAGAAATGGACTCCACTATATGTATATAATTATGAATCCGGCGGACTGTCTGCTATCAGCACAAAAGGTTATATGACTAAAATGTTAGCATGGGTAAATTATATCTTTCATTACAGTAGAGAAGCGGAAAATTGTAGGAGATTGATATAGAGGGAATTTGTGTAAACTGCTAATGTGCGCTGAAGGTCTGGAAGTGAGACGCTTTGAGGGGACCGTTTGATGAAATTTAGTTCTACGTTACATATGCAGCAACCGGTTAATCGTGAACATCAACATATGTTGACAGAACTGAACCTTATCCTTATGTCATTTATACTTGCCCCTAATAATCACCTACATGTTTTGACTTCGTTAACGCGTCCCAGTTTATGGAAATCTTTCTTTCGCCCACGTAAAAATTAAGTTGGGACTTTGAAAGTTGAAAAGTTATATATTAGCAGCTTCCAAATACACGACGTATAACTTTCGCAAAGCAAATGATCTCAAACATTTTACTTTTATTTTATACATTTGGATTGAAAAAAGAGCATAGAGAATCACTGACAAAAGAAGATCAAATACTAAGACAATATCATCAACGTCATAATCATTATTTTCTAAACATGATGCGTATGTATATTTCGTATATGATGTCAGTTTATATCTATATGCTATATTTCAAAATGCTGATGAATTCAGTTTGCAATTTTTCATGTGCGATATGCAAATGAATTTCCTATAAATGAAAAAGGTATGGTTATTCATCAGAAGATAAAAATATATCGATATTTATCAGAAGAAAAATATATCGATATTCATCAGAAGATAAAATATATCGATATTCATCAGAAGATAAAATATATCGATATTCATCAGAAGATAAAATATATCGATATTCATCAGAAGGTACAGTTCATTCAGACTCTTTATGAATTGGTTTTACAATGTATACCTCAAACAGTAGAACAAAAATTATCCTACGCTTCATAAAAAAGTCGATGATGGAAGCAAATTGCGCGCGAAACCATAACTATTTATATTATTGCTGGAGCAACTGGACATACTCAGTATACTTTTTATGTAAATGTTTGATGCTTGTAATGTTTGGCTTTAATGGTTTCGTTTCAGATTGTTTTAGGATTCATGTTACACCTTTATGAATCTCGTTGATGCAGGTGGCATTCAAACTGTACTAGATTATATGGCATTAAGGTTTCTATGGATTTCTAAACATGCACTGTTTAATTCCACATCTGTAATATAAGCAGCCCATTTTAGAGTGCCTGCCCATCTGTTCAAAGAGGAAATGATGCAAAAACATTCTCTCAAAGCAGGGCTGCACATATGCTTAAATAATTCACCTTATATTAGTTTACAGAGTCACTGTTATGCATGACCAGTCTAGAACAGACAAATGCTCGGTTATGATTATATCTATCAAGTTTCAAACTAAAAAATATTTGTTTGCAACCTTTCCAATGAAGTTAATTTTTACATTTCTTTAGAACTAAACTTTCTTTTGAAATACCATAGCGCTTCTACCAACATTTCTTTCAGTGCTTCGTCCAAAAAAAACTATCAAGTTACAAGCGTCTACAAAATTGAGACAGCTTGTTTTCTGCAAATCTCTAATCCCATGTGCATTTCCTATTTCTATTACGCAAAGGATCGAATGTGCGCTAAGAAGGGATACGTGACATTGCATGCATTTAAGTTCATATTGGTTTTATTGCAAGACGAGCTGAAAATCTCCCACACGAAGGAATATTCAAAATATCAAAAACTAAACAAATTAAGACAACTGGGACTGGTCATACATCAATTTCCACTGAAGGCGCCTATAGATTGAATAATCAAGATTAGCAATTTGCATTTAAATTGAAGTTGTGCACAGAGCAAAGAAGAAACAAAGATATCTTTTATATATAGCAAACTACATTTCATTTTACAAAATTAAAGGTAAATTTACAGAAATTTTTTCGCCTGTGTCCATGTTCTCTAGAATGTATGACGTAGCAAGGTTTTCAAGTCAATATCGATTACCAGTGTCCAAGGAAGAATTTTTGTCAAGAAAACTTAGTGCTATTCTATTCACAACTAATCCGATTAGTCCGATCTAAAACAATGTTGGAGCAACTTCTAAAACTTAAAATATGTCCGAACTTCAAATTTTCTCAAAACAATACTTTATTTTTAGGTAAATTTTAAATACACCACTCAGTCCTTAAGTATAACTGATTTTTAATTTTTAATCTTTTGTCCATCAGATTTAGACATTTTCACATAATAAGGATATACATGTAATATTACCTATATCTAGTCAAGCAAACGTTGTCAATTAAAACAAGGTCTTGAATTTATTATAAGGTTTGATTATAATAAAAACAAGTGGTAAGTGAGCTATTTATAATTCACAGAAAGAAATATCTTTTGAAATTTACATAACAGGCCTAAATTGTGATGATGTTCCACAAACAAATCTAAAACTACCACTCTTAAATAATTTCTTAATTCGTTATACGCTGATCTAATACAGACGAAAGGAAATTCGTCTTCGACCCTATTTAAATTCTGTTTCAAAAATACAGTGTAGCAAAGATTTTTTCAAGTTGTTTTATCTTCTAAAGAGTTAAACACGCACGTTGATTTCTGGTAATATTCTAATTTTGACATTTTCTGAATTGTGCTTCTCGCGTTTTAATCTTTGCACAAAGGTAAAAATAAATAAACACATGTATCTAACGTCCTGCACAATCCATACATATTCAAGGCCATATGTAAAATCAACATTTTCTACTTTTGTGGCCTACGTTGTCGTATTTCTATAACCTAACAGTCAAAGCATGTTATGTCACTATCTGACATGATACAGCAGCTGACAAGGGTATCTGCAATGATAAGCACTAAGATGGGTATATGCCCAGATAACAGTACTGATAATGGTACCTTCCATAATATAGCACTGAACTGAGTGTCTGTCATGAAAACATCACCGATAAGGATACCTACCGCAATACATGCAATGATACAGCACTGAAAAGAGTATCGGTTATTATGCAGCACTGATAAAGGTACCTGCCATGCAGCACTGACAAGTGCCCATGACAAGACACAGGTACTGATCAGGGTAACTGTCATTATACAGCACTGATAAGGACACATGCTATGATAAAGCACTGATAAGGACACATGCTATGATACAGCACTGATAAGGACACATGCTATGATACAGCACTGATAAGGACACATGCTATGATACAGCACTGATAAGGACACATGCTATGATAAAGCACTGATAAGGACACATGCTATGATAAAGCACTGATAAGGACACATGCTATGATAAAGCACTGATAAGGACACATGCTATGATAAAGCACTGATAAGGACACATGCTATGATAAAGCACTGATAAGGACACATGCTATGATAAAGCACTGATAAGGGCACATGCTATGATAAAGCACTGATAAGGGCACATGCTATGATAAAGCACTGATAAGGACACATGCTATGATACAGCACTGATAAGGACACATGCTATGATAAAGCACTGATAAGGACACATGCTATGATACAGCACTGATAAGGACACATGCTATGATACAGCACTGATAAGGACACATGCTATGATACAGCACTGATAAGGACACATGCTATGATAAAGCACTGATAAGGGCACATGCTATGATACAGCACTGATAAGGACACATGCTATGATACAGCACTGATAAGGACACATGCTATGATACAGCACTGATAAGGACACATGCTATGATAAAGCACTGATAAGGACACATGCTATGATACAGCACTGATAAGGACACATGCTATGATACAGCACTGATAAGGACACATGCTATGATACAGCACTGATAAGGACACATGCTATGATACAGCACTGATAAGGACACATGCTATGATAAAGCACTGATAAGGACACATGCTATGATACAGCACTGATAAGGACACATGCTATGATACAGCACTGATAAGGGCACATGCTATGATAAAGCACTGATAAGGACACATGCTATGATACAGCACTGATAAGGGCACATGCTATGATAAAGCACTGATAAGGGCACATGCTATGATAAAGCACTGATAAGGACACATGCTATGATACAGCACTGATAAGGACACATGCTATGATACAGCACTGATAAGGACACATGCTATGATACAGCACTGATAAGGGCACATGCTATGATAAAGCACTGATAAGGACACATGCTATGATACAGCACTGATAAGGACACATGCTATGATACAGCACTGATAAGGACACATGCTATGATAAAGCACTGATAAGGACACATGCTATGATACAGCACTGATAAGGACACATGCTATGATACAGCACTGATAAGGACACATGCTATGATAAAGCACTGATAAAGGTACCGTCATGATTCAGTTTCATTATCATAATAAAGTACTTAAGTAATATGCATATGTTCAAACTAAATCCAAGATAGTCTCCTGTGAAATGGAATTACTAGTATTCATTGACAATTTCTAATATCATTTACAAACGGTACTCAATGGCATCAGATTACTCAAATCTCCAAACATCTGATCCACTAAACAGAGCAATTTAAAAGAGCATATAGTCTGAGATCTATACCATAACTTTAGATTTATTGAAAGCACAGTTGACAAAATTACGAGAAATTTTCAAGAAAGCACATCAACAAATCAATTATGGAGAAATAATGGTATGTCTTCTACGCAGTCTAGAAAACGAGATGCAATGTTTAGCTGTAGGAAGAATCAGCAAACAGTTGTGATGGTCAACATGGATTAGATGAACACAAATGTATGTAAGCTTGAGAAAGTAATTTGGTGCAATGAGACAATGAGATACTTTAGATCGCTATTATTCACAACGTTTCCCACTATGATGTTGACATCATGTTTTGTTCACTTTTGTTAAGACGTTTTAATGCCCATATCTAATTATACTAACCAGCTAGTCTGATTAACACTGATGACATGAAACAAATGCATTATGTAGCCTCCAATAAGATGTTAAGATTGTCAGACTTCCACTAAACTTGTACTAGTCTTGTCTATAAAATTCACCTCTATAATGTTACCTATGTTAAAGAACATAATGAACATGTTGTAAATGAAAAGCTGATCAGGTTACCAATGACATTGACGCCTGTCATATATCGGACAGGTTTTCCTCCTCTAGTACTTAAGGGCCTAATTTTTCAAGTGATGGAGTGGGTTTCAGACAAAAACTTTAAAACTTGCTTGAAATGGAAATCCACTGGGATAATTATGTATCCTTGAAAAAAGTTTCAACAGACTCGGAATTATTCGTACATTAGTTGGTTACCTTAGGCACATGAATTGTATCAAGAGAGGAACAAATAGAGAAAAGTCATGGAGATGAAAACATTATGTATAAACAGTTCTAACTGAGCAAAACAAGTATGTACACAGGCACAGCTAGCAAGGTTTAATTATTTTTTAAGCTACATTTTTGTCTACATTTCTCTGAATAGGCCAGCGGCACTTAATATATATGATTGCATTTTAAGGGCACTAAAGCTAAACAGCCCTTCATGAACTAACTATGGGGCGAACCACTTGAAAATTTGATGGTCATTTAAAATGCTGGTTGCCAAACGTTAGTAAATTGGTTGACAAAGAAACTTAGAATGTTTATCAATTGACTGGGAGAATTTTAGATAGGTGTGACGATTTTTGTTTGAGGTAAAGTAAAGAGTAATTGAGTAATTTTATATTTATGTTCATATAACTAAAAGAGTCCCAAAACCTGTTTAGCCTTAAATTCACCTTGTGCACTTTTTTCATATTTGACTCGTATGTATGATATAAAATACATTTTGACTGTCTCTCTGTATATATATATATATATATATATATATATATATATATATATATATATATATATATGTATATATGTATATGTATATGTATATATATGTATATATATATATATGTATATGTATATATATGTATGTATATATGTATGTATATATATATATGTATATGTATATATATATATATATGTATATATGTATATGTATATGTATATATATATGTATATATATATATGTATATGTATATATATATATATATATATATATATATATGACATGGCTACCATGTATCATTTTGTTTTGTACCGCGGTATTTCTGGTCGCAACGCGATTATATATACCGCAATTTTATAAGGGACCAGTTTAGTGTTCTTTGGCAGGGGCCTGATCGATGTTGAAAAGTGAACTGAACCGGTTTCAATCGAAAGCTGCAAAAGAACTTTTACGTACCGTTTTGCTAACACCACGCTATGTCAGAGTGTCTTCAGTCCAAGTTTACGTTTCAGTGCATATTCCAGCACCCCTGCTGATCACCAATATTCACCCAAGTCCTATTTATATTTAATGCACGCTTTTTCTTCTCAGATCCGCTAAAAACCATGCAAATCTATGTTCGTTCTCGATTCGATATGATTGCTACTTGCGAATATTGTTGCTATTAGAACAGTCACAAACTGAATTTGTTGACTGAATTATCTTACTACCTATACTTTTGGACCTCTTCTGAAAAGGTTCAAAATTACGAGCGACTTCGTTAGCTGAATTATAAAGCAGCACTTCTAAATTCTAAACTGAAAATTTGAACGTCGTTTAAACCGAAGTTCTGATTAGTTCAATGAGCGTTTTATGACAGATAGCTTTGTTAACTAATCGCTTCCTTCTTCCAAACTTTGGTTAGACCGAGAGAATGGTGAAATGTATGACAGGTAGTTTTCTTATCAGTTGCCGTTGGGATACAAGGTCTGGTTGTATTGATTTATGGCACCTAGAACGATATAGGAACACAGTAATTGGTAGAAGACACAAATTTTCAACGATCGTTGAACAAATCTAAAGGTAAAATTATAAACTTCTCTGAGAGTACGTACCCCTACCACATTAAAATGTTAACTATACCTAGTTTATCTTGTAATTTGATTATCACAGAATGTTTGCAGATAGGATAAAGTAAACTATAAAATACATTCATTTTGTCATTTCTTAATCTATAGTCGTATTTACCAAAACGAAAATGTATAAATATGGCATGCAGTTTGCACTATTACAGAAACAAAAACATTAGCATATTCCATCGATATAAGGGTATCCTTAATAATACAATTCATTAAGCTTAAATGCAAATGCTAAACTGAATAGCTTCTTAATAAATGATTTTTTTACAATTGTTAGAACAACTGTCCAGTTTAGGTTAATGTCGAAGAGCTTGTCTCGTTCAGAATGTTTTCTAAAGATAAAACTTTTTTATTATGAATACCAATATGACGCCTTACGTTTAGAGGATGAAAAGTTCCGGCAGGAACCACTTCTGATTCTTTAGCTGTCTATACTCCTGGTGACAATTAAAACAACAATAGTGGCCCGCAGTGTACGATTCTATTATCCCCGGATTATAAGGATCAGACTGTTTAATTCATAAATTACAATATCTGCAGTTCAGTGTGAAAGGCCCGTCCATCTGTTCACTAAACGGGACGAATAAAATTGTAAATAATACTGATATACGGCTTCCAGTGTGCAACGCCCGTCATAAAGTTTCCTACAATATTCCCAATCAATGATTGAATATTGATTATGGCTAATGTATTTCACATTAGAGCCACATATACAGACAGGTTTAGAGGAATCTTTCTCGTGTACAACAAGAATAGGAGGCATAAGTGCAGAGGCAACGAATATTATAATTACCCTCTTCTTTTTGTTTTCAAATAGTGATACATTATATATGCATAGGGCTTACACGAGCTATTTGTTACGCACAAATACGAACCTCTAAATGATGATCAACTCGAAAAAGCTAGCAAAATGTGTATTGTTTATGAGAAAAGGACTGGACAGTGTTTAAGAGTAGAAACCGACTTTTCTTTCAAATGCAGGCCTACTTTTTCATTTGTCCGTAATGAAACGCAAAAGTGAAATTCGCGGATAGGTTGACAAGCTTTACTGCACGTGAATGCCGACACAATCCTCTGACAACTCTATGAGCAACTGATTAAAAACAAAATGGCACAGTTTGCATGGAAGGTATTAAATTTTTGTAATATATTTTAAACTTTTAAACCAGTTTTTTCTTATAAATACTGTCCATTTTTGTTCCAGGTAAACGCCTTTACGACTATTAATACCATGGAATTTTAACTCATTCACCATGATATTTCTTATTTATTGTTAACCGTCACGTATTTCTATTATTGGTGAAGATTCAGCAGGTGTTTATTGGTGTGAGCGGTTTAAGAGTATTTGGTCCGCTTCGAATACTTCCCTAAGAGACAGTTTAAACTAGCATGCATTTGAATTAATTCAGTCAATATTACCAAGAGGTATTTAGATTCTGAATTGCATGATGCTAGATTAATATAAGATAGCGTAACAGTGCATAGATTCGTAAATAGACTGCTATCAAGTTCCTTACCGAGGATCATGTGACTTTTTCAGCTATTATTTGTTTCATATTTATCATATAAGGGTTTCAAACTTGTGTTGTTTTTTAACTTAATGTGAGTCATGTACCCTTTGCATTGATGCTACAACATATATACACAGTGACATACCAATAGTCGGCAATAGGCAGAACTAGCCACCAATAGCAGCAAACACAGTGAGTTCCAAGAAAGTATAATATTTTTCTTTTTTACAAAGGCAAGTATGGCAACTGTTAAATATTATTTTCCATTTTCTTCCAAATATATTCTAATACATATCGGAGTACACTTTCCTGTCTACTCTACCTGGTATTGCAATTTCTCACAGATAAATCAATCTGTTTTTTTAACCGTACTTTTTACTGGTCTCAGACCAGTCATCTCAGACCAGTCTTCTCAGTCCAGGTGTACGCGAGCTCAGAATTGCAAATTTAAAAATGAAACCTTTGTTTTCTTCTGGCATGCCAGACATAGTTCGAAAATCACAATATATATATATATATATATATATATATATATACATATATATATATATATATATATATATATATATATATATATATATATATATAAAACACAAAACAATATAGTAAGTCAAGGTCTCTATTTTTGAGAACATGACATCCATACAAAACATTTCGAGACAGACAGACACACACATAAACACGATGTCGAGCTTTTTGGTCTTATGCTATAGTTCATTGCACACAGGATGGTCAGTTTAATCCGATCTGTAGGCCTAAGTACATTTTCAGGTCAGAGTCATTAAATATAGTCAAAATTACTTAAAGAGTTTTAAATACTTCGTGCGAAAAAAATAAAATATTGTTAGCTACATTTAATGATGCTGACCTGAAAATTGTATGTGCTAGAGATAGGATAAAATTCTCAATGCTGTGTAAAATGAACTATGATAGAAAACGCTGACACATAGCCTACACACCTATACTCGTCATAGTCTTCCAACACTCTTAACAACTACAGAAAACGTATTAACAGCCTGAAATGTGTTATGTTAAATATACTTTATTCTCTATTTGTTAAGCATCTCCATTGGACCTACAACAATGAATGAGACATAAAGCACTTTCCGACCAGAATGAATCTTTAATCCATGAACATATTAATTCACAAGCAAATTTCACGGTAACACTTGCCTTATTTCCGATATTTTCAAAGAATCCGTGTACTTGAAAGTTTAGCACATGGTTTTCCGCTGGGGTCCGTATTTGGAGAGTCTTTTACACACGGAGGTATTCTAACAATCAATATTAATTACAACACAATTACGTCACAAACAGTTTCACCTCATCTAAAGAAAAGGAGAAATATGTAAGACAGTGACACGGATTTCTAAATTAGCCGTAAAAAAACCCAAGCAGAGAGACTCTTGCAACATGTATATACTACAACAGAGATGTGGGCCCATTATCGTCTCATTATATTCAATATAATATCTTTTTAATTGGAACTGATAAGAATGAAACATTTCCCTGTGATAAATGTTAAATATTTATTGTTCATTTCATATAACATCCATATATTAAATGTGATAATACCTGAAAACTATGCAACGTTTTATGTTGTTGTTTTTTGGGGTGGGGTGGGTGGTGGTGGCTCACGTTCAAAAACTGTCTCCTTCGGATGACACGTAACGCCACAGTCCTCACAACATATTGGTATTAATGTACCGCATGTAAGCATTGGCGCGTGAAGTATATTGCACAAAAGAGGAGTTCTTTCTTACTTTAAATGATAATATTGGGTGAGGAAAATAATCTACGATGTGGTTTGGACCAAGACAATGAAATCCAACTCACGGGTTACATTATATGTCTCCCCACTCGGGCAAGCCTCGTCTCGGTCCAAACCCCTACATAGATTCTATTTTATGTCGTGATATGAAAATGATGTACATGCCCTCCCTACATTGTTTACACAACATGATCACTGTTCATTGGGTCTTTACATTCGTGTCTTGTAGAAACAACGAAGTCCAGGATATATAGAGAATTTGTAGCATTTCTTTATGCAGTCATCTATTTTGAATAGAACCAAATTTAATATACAAAATGTGTTATTCTGAATGAAGAGCCGAAAAACAAGATGTGCACTAATAGGACACTGAACAAGCTTTGTACGACTGAATTGTCCGTATTAATTATCAAAATATTTTGCCGTAATACATCTTGAATGCAAGGAGTTGCAAATGCATGACGTACATGAAAAGTGTATATATGTACAATTCATTAAAATGTAATATAATTTTCACAGATTCTAATTCATTGCTTTCTTTCCATTTGATTGAATAGTAAATGAGCAAATGAAGCCTAAAGAAGATAAATCCTGTACTTTGTTATCAAGATTTCAAACGGTTATAGACTTTAGTATTTACAAGGACAAATGAAACCGCGGGTAAAGATGATTTAATAATTGATAGTGAATTCAATAAAAACAACACTCAATCAATATTATTATCCTTTTTTAAAAACAAAGCGTAGATAAGGGAATTCATTAGATCACAAGAAATAAGTGAGACAAAACTTACAAGGTAAGATTCCTTCTTGAAACATAATTATTTAAGATGCTCCAAAGACAACCGAATTACAATAATATGCAAGTCTGTAATTTATTGCCAAAAGTAAGAATGTTTGCTAATACTATTGATATTATTTCCATTAGATACTAATTTAAAGAACAGTATGATTTACAATGATTGAAATTTGGTTTTTGACCAAATGTACTTCTTCACACAAATTAATTAAACTCTCAAAATAGATGATAGCATAATCTAGAATTGAAGTTTTCTAAATTTTTATTAACTTGGAAACATTTTAATGATCTTTTAAATTAGGTAAATGCAGATATATCCAATGGAAAAAGGAAAACGTCTTAGGTCATTATATTTCATTTTGTTGAGAAAGACGCAGAAAAATGGAACAACAGATCGAAGGATATGCGTTTGGCAACATTCATCACATACATAATTATTCAAATGTTATAAGTCTATGCTCTTAAAATAAGTAACAGAAAAGAGTGAAAACCAGCAAGCTTTATAAAACTCAACAAATATTTTGTTTCACTACAATACAAAATGAAAATGAAAAAATCTTTTGCTACTACAACTGAAGGCAGATATAAGCAATTACGAAGAGGGAAACAGTTGCTTTTGAAGAACCAGAACTGATAGTTGTGTTATATTTGTTTTTGAACTTATCAACATTTTCTGTAATGTGAAAGCATATTTTCATCATCAATTAGTCTTGAGCTAATTTTGTATATTTAATCTAAAATCCATTTCTAATTTGCTATCGAGATGATGTTTTGCAATTGGGTCAAAATCGCAATGTCACCCGGTCATTAGAACGGTTTTAATTCTAACCAGTTACTTTGATCATTTATGTAGCCAACGATGTTTACTGATATGTGCTTAATTTTAGTTCACTGATACAAATTGTTTTATCATCTAGGTATTAAATTAAAAATATTGACTATCGTACCCTCTGAAAGAAATTGTCTATACCTGTTTTCGAATGATATTCGTGAGTTACTTCAAACTATATGCATGGTGTCATGCTATTCCATATCTTATTTCACTTCCCAATGACCAATTCACGATTAACACCCAATAATTTTAACCGTGCATCCTGAGCTAAACCATATAAGTATAATATATATGATGACATTCTGAACTACTGGATACGAATGGATCTTATCTCTTGGACGGATAATTGCTTCATTAAACGTTTAAAAACTACTCATAGATTTATAAAAATGGGTATTGACTTAAATATTTAGGTGTTGGAACCCTATCTAGAGACAGTGACAAAACGATATGTTTTTTTCGGTAGGACTGTTACCTTTTTATCTGGATCGTTGCTTACAAAAGTCTAGATGAAGACATGGCTGCCATGACCTGAAATGAATATATAATGACATATATTTATAACATTTGTAAATATGAATTTAATTATGTATGTGCTGTTTTTTTCTACCGGCCTGTTAAGTTTCTGAGGTCACACATCTTATGATCATATTTGTCTGCCACGAACGTAAAAATATATGTTACATTAACGTTGTTTTAATCATCCTCTCAGTATAATATAAGTGGTAGTTGTTTTTGGTTTTCATTCCATATTAACAAAATAGACGCTGAACCTCTGTAACATATTGGCCTGCATATATTATAGATTGATTTAAAGGACAAAAAAACCTCTCTGGTTGTTTTTGATTATCAGTGTTAAACGTCATCAATACTCTTGTAGTAAGATGCTTCCGAAGAGTAATACCTTGGAGAATATTTAGAAATTGATGTTGATATTTTGTTTAATTTCTACAACGAAGTCTTCTTGACTGCCCTTGATCTTGTTAACTGCAGATACTGATAACCAAATGCTCTATCGATTAGTATTTCTTCAGAGTAAAATGTGTATTTTCACGCTGACAAGAACTGCAATAGAACTGAGAATACGTGAAAGCTACATATTGCAAACATGGAAAGGTTGTCTTGCTTTATAGTTCGTTATTTTACAAAATCCAAAGTATCTCCACAAAGTCATTCTTCGTTACTATCCTTGAATACAAAAAATGTTCAACTAAAGGCTCTAAGTGAAGGCGGTTTTAAGTCTGTCGATCAGAACACATAATGCAAAATGGTTTCATAGCTTTTCGATTCAGTAAATAGCAATCGATAACTAATTTACATTTTTTTTGTCCAACTTCAGCATTAGTTAGTTTTTGAACCCGAAAAGGTATTTTCAATCAATGTTCTATATTTGTTTCTACCAACAACGTTATAGTTAGAACATCAGGAAACGAAACATTAATAATAATGCAATTACAAATCGAATTTGTTAAGATCATGAACGTTTCTTAAAACTGCATCGTCAACGGCCTCTTGTGTTCATTCGCGCGATGCAGCACTTTGACATTAGAATCAATCAATAAATTACATAAGTTGCCACAAGGGCTCAGTAAATGCACTGAAGAATTAAACTGAAAGAGAGCTAAACTTGTTCATCTTCACGTATGATAGAAACATTTCATTTAATGTCTGGTATAAGGGTAATGAGATAAGAACCGATACAACTAAAATTAAGTATGACAAATATCAAAATAACTTTGAAACTAATGCATAGCTGCTCAGGTTTAATTAACGTTTCAATATATACTATTATTAGAGCACTTTGACGACCTAGGATAAAAAGGTTTGTACTGTTTATATCTTATCATATGGCCTACATTGGAAAATATTGGCAAAAGGGTCAAATTGTAAGTCAGGAAAACATGTCATCTCCCTTTCTGATTGATGATTTTATCAAGCAACACAATAAATTCGTTTTTGTGTATATGATATACATTGTCTCATATCCAAAAATTAAACACAAATCTTGTGGAAAAGAGAGCGAAATAAAGAGGGAATTTACATTAAACAATGGAATGGGGAGGAAAAGAACATGGGTAGGACTAATAGAACAATGGAAACGTTAACATGCAAAACAATGAAAACTTATTTTTCTTCTGTCATAAAATGCTAAACATACCTTAAAATAAAATCGTTATCAATTTGTGAGTAATATATACTACCATTTAATAATTTGAAATAATTCACAGGAGAAATTTCATTTCCTGCTGATGATTTGGGAATTACAGGAATACCTGAGTTTATACTGTCCAAAGAGGAAACCGCACTTGAACAAAACACACAAGCTACCAATATACTATAGATTAGCTTCAACAGTATTTTGTTTTCTATTTACTTTGGTGAAATAAAAAGTGTACTTTTATTGATTTCGCATATACCATGTAAGAAAATGCTTAAATATAGAAGATGATCATATTCAAAGCGTGAACAAAATTGAGAGAGGAAAGAGGGGAAGGGAATATAGTTATTTCAACCTACACGGTTCGGCTAAATTGCAAAACGGATACTTTTTCCTCTAGCTCAAAGTCCAATAATCCCGTTTTATAATATACTGACACTGCCCATCTTGACACAAACCAGCAAACCCATCATGATTTTGGTTACTACGAGCTGCACTCTTTTCTAGCGTATTCAAGACTTCTTGAGAGGGATTATACAACATTTAACAAGTTCACTCCACTTCCAGTGTAGCATGAGCTTTCGTAACATGGCTAATTGTTATTTGCAGAAGTTTATGCTATTCATATGTTCAATTCATAAACTCATGGTTATAACTTAGAGAACAATCAGCATCAAAAAACATTGTTTATGCTTATACACTTCAGCAATATCACTGCTCCAAATTCAAACTAAAATGTGCTCCAATACTGAGCCATGGAGAACTCTAATATTTAATTTAAACAACACATAATTTATCTCAATACGTTGTAATAAAGCCACACACAGAGACCAAGACATTCACTAGCACAGTGACTAAAGAAAAACTAAACATACATAGTCCAAACAAAACGTGCAAAACAGAGAATGTAATTTATCTCCTCACATGTAAGATCTGTGGCATTCAGTACGTCGGAGAAACTGAAAAGCTACACAAAAGGATAAACCTTCATAGATCTGATTGGATGACAAAAAGGCTGTACAGAAGCCCGGTTGCAGAACACTTCTCCTCCTCTGGCCACACTTTCAGTGATATAATACTTATCGCTACTGCTAACAACCACAGCTGGAGTTCCGAAACCAGGAAGGAAAAGGAATCATACTGGATACGCCGCCTTAAAACATTGAAACCCAGCGGTCTAAACCAAAAGGACTAGAAAATGAAAACTATACTCTAGTAGAATTTAACATTTTCTAAATCTTCTTATTATCCTTCAATTTTTACTATAAGAATAACCGGTATAGAATCAAATATCCGGGATATAATCTGCGTTACATATGTACAAAAAGTAAAAATAGATGTCGCTTTGGCTTGTAGACTTTTAGGGAATTATACAACGTTTTCAGTTACCCCAACTAGTCTATACAAGGTGGTTGTATTTATAGTTTTAGCACATGTGAAGACAGCCATGTAGAGGTTTACAAACACAACGTTTTTGTGTTTCTTTGTTTGTCGTATATATATTTTGTATTTGCCTTTGAAAAAGACTCATTAAGAGTCGAAAGCGCTTAGGCTATCTAGGTAATAGTTTCGTACTGTTCGTCGTCAGTTTATTGCATCTATATATATATATATATATATATATATATATATATATATATATATATATATATATATATATATATATATATGTATGTATGTATGTGTGTGTGTGTGTTACCATCACTACTGTAAGCTGAGAATATGTAAATAAATCTTTATAGACGACTCAGCATTTTAAATATTACAAATACGATGGACATCACATTTTGGGCATCAAGAGCTTGATCAACAGTATTCAAGCAACGTATGATAGTTACAATATCTTACCATGAAGCCACATCGAAACTAATACATTCGCTGGTCATATTGAAGTTATATTGATATTTCTAATTTTGATGTTTATATTGAAGCCATGCTTATTGATCTTATTATACCCCATGTAGATGGAAAAAACGGCATCTGCAACTGAGATTCAAGATTGGCCGGATAGATTGTAATCCATTTTCTTCGAAGTTCCAAGATGAAAAGTGAACGCAATACTGCATAGACAAAAATCAACAGCCCTAAATGCTTTAATGTTGCATCAAGCAAAGAGGTACTATTGGATTGGTTTTGGTGTCTTACGGCACAAAAGTAAGTTATTCATTGATGAGATAATTGGAGTCAAGTGCCTTGCCAGGAGCACACTAAGGTAGTTAACCTAGGTTGATCCAATGGTACGCTTCCAACCGCCACAACATCAAGAATGTAACACAGTGGCTCCTAACTCGGTCCGTCGCCTCTTCTGACACGCAAAAGTGCATATCGGCCACAACCCGAGCTTTCAAGGTAGGTTAAACTGAAGCAGATTATATGTTTTTAACACATTATTCTAGCAGTTAAGAGCAATTAAATGCACGTGAAAAATATTTTAGCACATCCTCTAGGATCATTGCCAAAAGCAGCATAAAACAAATGGTGGCACTATCCAAATCTTGTATAGCAACACAAGTTAGTACATAGATAAAAGAGTGCATCATAGCTGAACCATACCGACACCGTTGTGTATCATCGATGGAATAAGGCGGATAACCTGGTGTTTCTTCACGTCGATCATGCTTCCGGAAGTATCACTGATCCAGTTCTTAGATTAGCAAATGCTGTTGTGATCTCTCTAGGTTTCCATTGAGCTATTTCCTGTTATCTGCATTCAAGAGTAAAACAGATCAGGATATGGTTATTTAGTATCAACAAACTTGTTTGTTCCAATAACGATTTTCCCCCCAGACTTCTTATATGTTGCCACCGTTTACTGGATGTGGTACACTCTCTGTCGTTGCTGACCGAAGTACAACTTTATGTACTTTATCTCATGAGCAATAATACTTGCGAAGAGGCCTTTTTCAGCATGAACAGACTTGTATGGCGTCACCATAGCATTATTAGATGGTACGGGATTTAACTTGTCGCATGCATCTTTCTTCGAAATATTAATAAGGTCAAAGAAGTTTTTTTTTCCTAGGTGAGAATCAATAGATTCGTCTCAGATTATTGTACAATCGGTTTTATAAGTCATGTAGAGAACAGTTATAATATATAAGTTTTGTTTGCAAAACAATCACATCATTTCTTTGCCATTTGCTAGTGGTTGGACAAATAAGCATAATTGAATGCTTGGAGGTGATTGGATGAATGACATACCATCTAAGTAAGTTTTGCAGGAGCTACCCTCGTACAACTGTTTGTGCACCTGCACAAGGCCATATTTCTTGTGTCCCAAGGATGACGTTGATTAACGTGTGAAAACATCCTACTTACGGAAAGCAGATATATTATACAAATGAGAATGTAAGCCAGTGACAATTTTTTATTTCAAAAAAATCAGTCACAGATCGGACCCTGCTTCAGAATACATAGAAAGCAGATATATGGTGACATAAAATTAAATATTACACTTTGATCTTATCCAAAAGATTGAGTAGCGATGTCTGTTATAGTCTGTTGCTTTGTCAACGACACACGCACCAACAATATGGGAATGGGACAGCAATGAAATAAACCTAATATAATATTCGAATAATATTTTTTTAAAAATACCTATTAAATGTGTTGGCTCGTTGCAGACACTGAATCTGTATTTGATTCTATATGCGATCACCACACATTAAAATCAATTTGATGAATAAAGATCAGATTGAACTGAAACACAACTTTCTTGAGAGACTGGAAGAACTATGGTGTCTCGCTAAATAGTTGTTGATTGATCACTTGATTCATTAATTGATAGATTTGAAAATTGATACTTGTATATAAGTAGTTATGAATGTATGGAAAGATAGACAAATTGATACTGTCTCTTGCCCATTACGTAACAGGTGATTCTGCTCAAAGACTAATTAAATAAAGCATGCACGTGTTGGTTTTGCCTTGATTTACTTCCTGATCTAAACATTACACTCAAGGAAATTTAAGCAGACATGCAGGCTGAATATAGTGAGTATGTTCATGAAATTTAAATAATCTAGTTGACTTAAAAATTTAAAGATTTCCACAAATTTTACACGTGGATACCATGTTGTGATGCAAAGTCAAACGTCGCTTCTCTCCTCTATATTATACTACGATTTCAATATTTCTCGTAAGGTATCATTTTTCATAGATTACGTGAATACTCAAAACTACGTGTTTAAAACTAACAATCTCCTTGGCAATAATAGGATCACGACCTCCACCACCGATTAAAGTTTCATGGAGAAAACATGATCATTGATACCAAAGAAACTAAGCAAGTTCACATCCTCACTCAAACATATCTCTCTATAGCAAGCTTATTCCCGTAGAAATTACGTTGTTGCAAATCTTAGTTATTTGTTGAGGGATATATACTTCTCTTTATCGTATGTAACAAATATCCATCAAATTTCATTTGATATTTATTAAAGTGATGCTTCTAGCCTGGTTTCCAAATTTACTTCATTGTCTGGACGGTGGTACAGGTTCATTGGATTCGTACGGGATGATATAAGATGCTCACCTAAGACCCTAAAAACTACGGATAAAATAGTGCGATAACAGCACAGCACCAATGGGCGCAAGTGTTACTCGTTGAAGTCAACGGTGAACGCAGAATGGCTCCAAGATGATCTCAGTTTACCCCCCCCCATTACGAAGATCCGTTCGAGAGACAACATCATCATCAGTACGTAGGAAAGTTAGAACACTGAGAGCTGTGGGGAAGTTAAAATGTCTTACACATGAGTTGGAGATTTACAACTAGAACTTTATTGCTATCTGCGATTTGCGTTGGAATAATTCTGGCTAAAGCCTCAAGCAGAGAAAATTATTGCTGAAGAGGAGACATGCTCCCGAGCAGGAAGGAGCATCACAGAACAAATCTTTAATCTAAGATCTCTTTGCGAAAAATACATTCAGCATTAGCATAATATATACCACGTCTTTATAGATTTCAACAAGACCTTTGATAGGGTATGAAATGCAGCATTATGAGCAACTATGAGGAAGTACAACAGCATCTCATACCTGGTGAAGGTTTTTGAGCACCTCCACGACAAAGCCATCAGAGCTGTCCTCACCCATGGCAGCACAGTAGATTGTTTTCAAGCAACAGTTGGAGTCAGACATAGATGTATATTGTCACCTACACTCTTGAATATTTTTCTGGAAAGGATCATGGAGGACCACACTGGCACTGCGAACATCGGAAGAAGACCTACTACCAACCGATGTTTCGCAGATGATATTGATAGTTAAGCTGGAGATGAAAAAGAACTGGCTGAGGTGGTTGAACACCTCGACACAGCCTCCACAGAATATGGAGATTAGCACCGAAAAACCAAACTAATGACAAACAAGATCAATGGCATCAGTTCATAAATAACGGTCAATGGATAGTAGCTGGAAAGAGTCTCAAGCCTCAAGTATTTTGGATTAATTATGACAGATGAGGGCTCCAATCCAGAACTATTTTGCATGATTGCCCAGACAATAACAGCAATAACAAGGTTGAGACCAATATGAAAAGATACCAACGTTCTTGGCATTTCATATTTTATCAATGCAATAACCAATCCTTAGTAAAAGAAACGAATCTGTCTTGTTCACGCTGTTCACCTTCCTAAAAACAAATTACATACGGAAAGTTTTATCAGGATTCGGAATAAGTATGCATGGTGAACTCCAAACACTTTTACTTGGCTCTATGAAACCATTCTCCAGTAAATACTGAATTTCCTTTTCAAGTATTCCTGTTTGAGAGGGTTCGTCGTGTTTGGGTATTGTTTTGCAGGTTTTAAATCAACAATTTCAACGTCATGAAAAATTATTGTATTTGTCCTCGTTGGAATATCCAGTAACAAGTGCTCATATTTAAATAATAACTGTTTACGTTCATTACCTTCCTCTTGTTGCAAATGTAAAAGTTTCTGGTCTAGATCTTTCATAATTTCCGAATTCCGAAGATTTGTTGATCCAGGTTCAACAGTGTCAAATTGAATTTCGTCACAAAAATCCTTAGTAAGTGGGACAGGTACCATTAAATTATTTGTAACAATTAACTTGGCTATGTCTTTTAGTATACAAGTACTTCATTAATTACTTTAGACCTGAGTACTATAATTATATTTAACTCATTCATTTTCTTGTTACTTTGTAAGGACCATAAAATCTAACTTGAAGAAAGTTTCGAATAATGAGCAAGAGAGAACGGAATCTTTTACAAGACTCAAATGTTATCTCAAGTAAAATTTTTTGAAACTATAGTTTCACTTTTGATTCGAATTGAAGAGCACCAAATTCAAGCATAACATGCTGGAAAAGTCCAGACATGAAATTTGACCTTTGACCTGATTGGATAGATATAGGAAGGCCAAATTGAGTAAAAAGTCTTATTTAAGCTTTTGCTATAGAATTCCTCAAAGGAATTGCTCTGGGAATTTTGTTGATGCACAAATAATGGTAAACAAATATTGGTTACCTGACTTGGTCTTAGATAAAGACCAACACAATGTACCATAATTCTGTTAAATGGTTCGTCAAATGCAGGAATTGGATGCAGACGAGCCTTAGGTATCTTCTGATAGGATTTTCCTACCATTTGACAAGTGTGACAAGATCTACAAAATTTGAAAACATCACTTTGATTTTTGGCCAATAGAAGTGAGTCAAGATTATGGTATAATGTTTTATTTATCCTATGAACTTCATGATATTATCTTGGCCAATTATATCCAATTTGTAAATCCCTCTATAAATATAAGATTTTTCTTGATATCACTCAGAGGAACAATACCAAGTACTACTTACTGTGCAATATATGGATTTGTTCCCATTTACTCAAGTACATCTGCATGTTCGACGTTTCTTGTTAGTTTTTACCTTTCAAGATGACGTTGACAGGAGTATATAGGATAGACTGCTAGATTGAGACTACTTGTTTACTGTGACTAGTGTGGCGACTGTTTATAAGCTTACATAATTTAGAGCGACAGACTGTCCAGGTCGCTTTAAGCAATTTCTGTTAATCGCAAAGTTCAATATTGTCATTTCGAGCTGTAACCTATATTGGTTAAAAGACGCGTAATGTGAATCAGAATATTTTATAGCTGCAACACATATGTTACCACTGAATGCTAAATAACAGGCAAGGTCATTACCTTAAATCAATCAATAATAAATTTAAAAGATTGTTTTTTAAGCTTTATAATAAATTCAACAATGTAATCTTGCTGACAGAGATGCCAGGATTTTATTTTAACTATATGTTTATAAGAATACTTAATATTTGTTATCTCCTCTCTGCAAACTAAATGTTTCTACATCAATATGTGTCGATGATTATTTGATAAACGATATTTTAGCTCAAGCTTTTCTCCTTACATTGAAATATTTGATTATCAAGGAAAAAATGTTTGCTACAACTATGATTACCGTTGTAATGTTGGTAATATAATATTGAATAAATGCATATATCGTTGTGAGAACAATAACATCCTTATCAAATATTTGCATATATCGATGTGAGGAAGATAACATCAGAATCAAATAATTACATATATCGGTGTGAGGACGATACTATCAATATTGAATATTTACATATATCTTGTGTGTGCCTCCTCTGATAAGCTGACATTTGGGTGGGTAAATCCTCTAGCAATCTGACATATCTTTGAATGTTTCATTGTCCTATGCCAAAAGTATGTTAATATTTTGTTTTGCTGTCGTCAAACCAGAAGGTTATTTATGTGGGGAAACTTTTTGTTTGCCCAGAAATTACTGGAGTAATACCAAACCAGTTTCTCTTACAATTTCACAACTCAAGAAGTATGATTTTGCGAAATTAATCTTCAAGAATGTACAGCCCAGGTAATGATATATGAAAGCCACGTGCTACACCGCTTACCAGAACAGCTGATAACGTTTTCCAAAAATATACCAAAAAGACAAAATTTTGTAAAAAATTGGTTACTCCATAAGACTGTCAAAAGGACGATGATTTCCCCAGTATTGTTTTCTCGTTCCCACTTAGCCTATAAGTAATTCGTCTGCTCTGGCATTGTTTCAAGTGGTAAACTCTCTAGCAATCTGACATTTGAGATGGTACCTCCTCTGGCAATCTTACATTTGTTTTGAGTGGGTACTTCCTCTGGCAATCTGACATTTGTTTTTAGTGGTTACATCCTCTGGCATTTTGACATTTGTTTTGAGTGGTTACATCCTCTGGCAGTTTGACATTTGTTTGGAATGGTTACATCCTCTGGCATTTTGACATTTGTTTTGAGTGGTTACATCCTCTAACATTTTGACATTTGTTTTGAGTGGTTACATCCTCTGGCATTTTGACATTTGTTTTGAGTGGTTACATTCTCTGGCATTTTGACATTTGTTTTGAGTGGGTGACTCCTCGATAATCTAACGTTTCTTTAGAGATGGTACCTGCTCTTTAAATCTGGCACTGCTTTAAGTGGGTGCCTTCTCTGGCAATCTGACATTTGTTTGAGTTGGTACCGTTCCTGGCAATCTAAAATTTCTTAGAGTAGCAACTTTCTTAAGTAACCTCGTTTTGACAGTTTTGAATAAAATATGAGATAAGTAACCACTTGTCTTAAAATATGAAGTCTCTCTGATTTAGTGATATACATAATCATATTTGCTTGCAAGTACTACAACGGAAACAATGTAATTGACCACAAAATTATAAAGGCAAAAAAAAACCCCCAAAAACCCCAAAAAACCAAATAGAGCATAAAGTAAACGTTACATAAATAATTGATGATGATGATGATGATGATGATGATGATGATGATGATGATGATTATGAATAATAATAATAATAATAATAATAATAATAATAATAATAATAATAATAATAATAATAATAATAATAATAATAATAATAATAATATTATTATTATTATTATTATTATTATTATTATTATTATTATTATTATTATTATTATAAGAATTTACTATGTATGCTTTTATCAATGCAATTGTGGCTCTACATAAGCATCAAACCGTATGCTATATCAGGAATGCAGGATTGTTCCACTAAAAAGGTGCTGATAAAACTGTTCTCAGATTATTATATGCAGAAAGTAAATATCAAATGTTTAAATATTATGAATTATTTAACTTGTCCAAAGGAAACAAGTTTGTTCCGTACACACACATACACACACAGAGATGTATATATGGTCGGTGGTACTATTAATAAAGCAGAAGAAAGACTTAGATTAACTGTAAATATATTACACTATTTTAAATACCTCTTGCTCGTTCATTGTTTCGCTTAGTTTCTATTCCACATTAATTTCCATGTGACGGTACGTAAATGGGATAGCGTTCGTGTGAATGGCATAGATAATCAAGTGCTTGTAGTCCTATACTTTTAAAACTAAGACCATATTTCATGTTTAAATCGTAACTGTGTAATATATTGACTTAATCAATATAAAGAAAAATAGAAATTAAAAACAGAAAACAATCAATTTATCAATATTCAAAGGTAATTGTGAATACCCCAAAAAGGCACAGAACTAAATTTTGTTGCCGACACACTCGGGGATGTGAGGAGTTCATTCACTCGGTCAATACACAGCTGCCTGTAGTAAATCTTAACTCCATTCTAAGGGCAGCTATGTACGCAGTGTCAATGATATAACACTCATTGTATTAAGTTTTCATTAGAAGGAAACTCGGCAAGATTTGTTTCCTGTTAATGAAATATTTATACATCTTGTGGTTTATGGTTGATACAGAGTACATTCTGTACACAGACACAGACACACACATATCTATCTATCTATCTATCTATCTATCTATCTATCTATCTATCTATCTATCTATCTATCTATCTATCTATCTATCTATCTATCTATCTATCTATCTATATGGAAACACCTACAATTTGCATGGATTAGTTTCTCCATTCTGTTAATGCGACATTATTAAATTATTACATTGATGAAAAGAAATTTTCACAACAAGTTATGATCAGCGATATTTTAAATTTATATTTTACATATAATGTTCAAATTCTGTATTTTTGACAAATTAATGAATGTTCTCGTACCAAATGACTTTATTAGTTTCTTTATCATATTCAGAGCAAGGACTGCTGACTAAGTTAACATAGTGAACAAAACTGCTTGGGTTGGAGTAATATAGCTACATGACAGAACGCTCCAACAGGCTTTAGATCAAAACATCATTATACAACATATTTTAATGATTGTGAGTTTACTTTTAAGAACTTTGGTTTCTAGTTTTGTGTTTCTCTGCATTTAGACATGAGGTTTTGTGTGCTGGTATGCTTCCAGTCTCTTTGTGTAGAAGATTATGCACCCTAATTTCGATGGTCTCTGAATTTCTATTTGCAATCGATACTGTTCACTGTTTAATCTCTTCTCGTTTTCAAATATGATTGTGATTCTGATAGTTTAAATTGCTAATATTATATGTAATCAAACTCTTTTTTTTAAAAAATGACAAATAATTTCTGTGTCAATTATACAATACTGTATGCATGACAACGGATAGCAATAGGTCATGATACCTTAGTAACTCCAAGTTAGCATGATGAAATGAGCCAGCTTCTTTAATCGTGGTTCATTTTTACGTATTACTGAGAGCGCATTTCCATTGATCACGTAAATGTAGACTTGGGGATCGACAGTGCTGTTACATTTTAAGATCTATTAATTACTCAGGAGAAAGAGATATGCATTACTCGATATATATATATATATATATATATATATATATATATATATATATATATATATATATATATATATATATATATATATATATATATATATATATATATAGAGAGAGAGAGAGAGAGAGAGAGAGAGAGAGAGAGAGAGAGAGAGAGAGAGAGAGAGAGTCAAATTGTCCTAAACGTGGTAATACAAGTCTGAGGAACACACATATGGAAAACGAAAGTAGTGCCAAGAGTGATGTCACCACTGTGGTGATAAAAGTGGTATCGCCAAAGCTTTGGCGATAACATTATTTTCTCTCTCTCTCTCACACACACAAACACACAAACACACACACACACACACACACACATATATATATATATATATATATATATATATATATATATATATATATATATATATATATATATATATATATATATATATATATATACAAAACTGTATACGTGTTTCGTTCTCATTTGGATGAAAGAACGAGCTTTCCCTAGACTCGATACAAAATAAAAATGTTGGTTTGTATTTATTATATATATGCGTTTTATGTTTCCTAAATATGTGTAACTTTACTGTATGAATGAAATTCAGAAAGAAATGGGATTTATTAAATGCTTCTAAAAATAATCGTGCCGACATCGAAGAAGGCATCTACATAGTCTGATTCTGGGTGTATGTAGGTAGTTCAAATATTTGTATGTGCTAAGGAAATACGATTACAAAGTTATATTGAACGTCATGACGAGGATGTAACTATGAAATATATAATAACAAGCAGCAGTGACTGCAATTACGAAGAATGGGATGTCAATGCATTTCAACAAGAATTGGAGATGAATTTATGACGTACGTATAATGATCTACATACTACTGTGTTTGGTGTAATTGTCTTAAATCTGGATATCGAAATGATATGCTAAATTAGTCGACATCATACTTGTGAAATAGCGGTAATTGTTTGTTTGGTGGGTTGTATTCACTTATTGATGAGATAATACTCATCCTTAAGTGAATGCAATTTGATGAATTAATTCTTAGTCTCTTTCTTTATATGTTGTATTAAGTGGTAACCGCCAAAAAACGATTTTGTCAAACTGGGAGAAGCAAATCTATCGCTCAGCTTGGCAAAATGTTGAAATGGTTTAGAGAATGTTGGACTCTTAATCACTGTGGCATAAAAGGGCAAGTTTCCCCATGGGATGATTATGATAACCCAAAGGGGTTCTGGAGCCCCAAGACTTCTGAAGCCCGGAACAACCGCTCCGTCCGCTATTCTCCTTCCCGTTAGATGGTTGATCTTGTGTCCACCCACTTCAGCACAGGTCGGCTACCCCTCTGGGTCCGTGGGAAAGGCGCTAAATATCAATTTCCTCGGCACAATATAGTCAACTAGGTGTTAAATGTGTCTTTTTATTATCCAACCATTCAAATATCACTCAAATAAGAATTGGGGTTTACCTTTAATTCTTGGCCTCATTTTCAGCAATAGGTTGCCAATGGTGACGATAATAAAACGGCATCTGTGGGGGTCTTTAATTTCTTTGATAGAAAATCGTCTTGAATTGCAAAATAGTATACCATGGTGTTTCTGAACATACCGCGATACGTACTATCAGAGCCAACAATTAATAATTGAATACTCAGAGGGCAGGTACCTGACACTCTTTAGTTTAATTTCCGTCTGTCAATAGCGTGAAAAATATCTTGGTTTTATTGATAGCAAGATTTCACCATTTTTTAGCCATGATAATATTTGAAGAAAAGAAATTAATTATCCTGAGACAAAACAAATGAAAACATTTCAGATCGAAAGGAATTCACAGCCCCTCCACCTATAATTATATTGTCAGTGCCCTATATTAGATGAATATTTTATGTGTATGTTAATTGTTGTAAATGTTGTGCTCTAAAAGCTGTATCTAAATTAGGTTTCTTAAGCTTACGCTATTGCTGATACCGTGAAAGACATTTTGCTAACATTACAAGTTTGTTGATAAAAAGCGCTGAAACTGAAGAACACTATTTATTAGCTACACTACTGAAATAAGAGGTAAGGAAACTTTGAGAGGGATGCAAACGCCAGGGTGAGATTTTTATCTGAGAGGGTCAATAAACATAAAACACACTTACTCAACAAACGAAATCATATTTATTGGACTTGAGAAATTACTTTAAATTCAAACAAGTGTGATAATGAAAATCGTCGGATGATTAGCAATATTACAAAGTAATACATGTACTTATCACTTTCATGTGAACGATGGTAAATTAATTAAAGATGGGGTTTTGTCTTGCATTATTGTTTTTAGAAAAGTTGGATTTGCCCCGAATATATTTCACAACATTCCAATTGACCACCGAATTGACACATTCAGACAAGTGAGTAAAGAATCATAAAGATAATTAAATTTGAAATATTCAACATTATTTGTGAACGACACAACAGCTGTGTCAAAAAAGCTAATTTTTTGAACTACTTTATCACGAATAATGATAACACTTATTTAGTATCATTAACATCGTAACAAAATTCTGCGGGAAGTTTTTACATTCCTTACTGACGGAAACTACTGACGTGCATCAATTTTGTTTAGTCAAATAATATCGTGAAGTGAAAATTCATGATATGCGTCAATAAACGTAATTAAAAAGTTGGGTAATACAGAATTAAATAAATAAATAAATAAATAAATAAATAAATAAAAATAATAAATAAATAGATAAATAAATATTGTTCACAAATTATTTAGTTCCAGATAAATCCTGTCCATTTACATCCAAAATGAAATCAATGAAAATGTGCACAATTTAAAATATTTATTTCAACTTTGTATACTATGAAGATGCAAAATGTTAAACATGACTCATATGTTATGAATGAAAACTTGGACAGTAGTTGTCACTTTTAACGTTTTCGTTTTTAGTTTCATTTAAATATACATTCTTCCGGTACAAATTTATGTTTAGGTGATTAAAAATATTAATTAACAGAGGTGTGAGATGAGATGATGATTTTAAAATGTTTTGTGTACTTATCCTTCGTAGTCTTGCAGAATTCTTCAAAGTTTCTGCATAAAGCATTTAAATTATGATGACATTTACACGAATTTTATTACCACAGAACTAGGAAAACATTAGGGTTTTTTACATATAGAATAACCAGATATTTATGAATGTGACATCTGTGATAAATAATAAGAGGAATTTTTAAATAATTAATTTTATAGCATTCATGAATGATTATCTTTATGACTGTGACGTATGTAATAAACAATCAGAGGAATTGTTAAATCACATGCTTCAGGATCGTCGACGAAGGATTCTTTATATGACTGACATCTCTGATGAACAATTAGTCATTGTTACATCATAGATATTAGTATCATTGACGAAGTAATCTCTATGACTGCTGTATGTGATACAAATTTTGTACTTTTTGTAAATATTGTGGTATAATATATTCAGCTATTTATTTTAAATTTCAGTTTAAAAGTTTTGACTCAAATTATTTAATATCTTAATATCATTGGCTGGATTTCCAATGGATGCTGCAAGTTTAACTTTTACAACCATTATTGTTCTACGTGGAGTTAATTTCTGATATGTACCTACGTACACAATCAAGCCATTTGTTCTGTCTTTGTGTTATTCATTACTCACCATGTTATCGTGTATCTGATTAATTGAAGCACGCAACATATCCGGATCTAACATATTTGTTTCCCTTGATGATCCACATTGGTGCCATGTCTGTGTCGATTATATAATTGTTACCTTTTGACGGAAGCCCTGCAGAATAATTAAATTAAAATAACGTCCGTCAGTTTTGATTGCTGTGCACCCAAGGTGATAATTAAAACATGAATTTTATGACATCTCGTACATTAATGGATTGTAAGGAGTGAAATCACATAACGATTAGATAGCAGGTGAGGCTTTTATTTTAATCAAGAAAATGAATTGCATGTGAAATCCAATTTCTTGCCCTTTGAGCCTCGTAGATCCCGCTTCATTTTTGATGCACGTGAAAGTGCGGTCATTTAGCTAAGTGAAAGTTGCAAAGGTAAACTTCAAATCAATAGAAATTAATGAAGCAGCGAGATAACATATTATATAGATCTGACACATTACTTGCTTGAATTAAATTTAATTTAGGAAATCAAATATCTGTAAAAAAAAAAATATTCATTCAGTATAAATGCATAGGTTATCGCTTATGTGCTACTTGCAGTTTCGAGCTGATCAAGTAATTTATATCAACATTTAAAAACATCTCCGGTCGTCATACAAGAGATTAAGAATACATGCACACATTCTTTCCAAGATTAAATCAACATTAAACGCTTCATCCAAACTTTGAATTTGAGGTAAAGCTAACATTTTCCCCACCAAAGCTATACTCTAATTAGAACCCAATTATCCATCGCGGACATGTGAGGCACTGGCTTGGTATATAAAGAAGAAAACGTACTCGAAAACTTGTATATACATGATGTATCTGCAACAGTTAATCAAGAATTAAAATTCATCGTCGGTAGTTCTAGACTCAGGAAAGGTCAATCGTATAAGATAAATTATTTGAGCCAATTGGGGGCAACACTTATTAAAAAGTTCATATTTCCATTTTCTCTTAAGATCACAGACTGGTTTTATATCAGAATAGTTATGTAAAACCTAAGACTCAATGGTCTCTGAGAAGGTTTTAAGATAAGCCATACATTCAAAAAGGTCCAGGACCAGACTATCAAATGAACAATCAAATAGCTGTTTGGTCATTCCCGTAGCATTAATGGTCCTTCTGGATATCCCAGTAACTGAATAAGGGTTGTTGCGTTCCTTTGCTTTACTGCCAGTAGTCAATTAGTTAATGGCAATGCAACATAATTATTTTTAACAAAATGTTTTGCAATATTGACTAGGTTTATATCAGAAAAACAGCCTTTTCTTTACGAAAATATTCGTTTTCTCTATTTGATGTACAATGTTTTTATTTATTGTGCAGCAGGTAAAGAGCAACGTTATATATTTTCTTGATACATCAGGTCTGGTAGAAAATCTGGTACAAATAAGAGAAATACTATCTTTACTACGTATGACTGATATTCAGAAGGAAGAAGAAAATTAATTAATTTGTACTCTTGGGAATTTCGGGATAGAGTAATCTGAGTATTTTGTTTTAATTGTTTGCTTTGCGTATTTTTAAATTGTATAGCCTTGTAAATAAGCCACGCTGATAAATAAAGACAACGCTTCCCAAGTTTACTCAACCTTATCAACAAGTAACACTTCATAAATAAAACACAATTAAGCTAATGGTGGACCCCGCCAATATTAAATTTCACACCTTATCTCCTAGCACAATTTTTCGTCATGTTTTACGTAATATTTTTTGCCTTTTTCCTTAAAAATTTAACAAACAAATGTTTTCTCAGTTAAAATGTACGTATATATATATATATATATATATATATATATATATATATATATATATATATATATATATATATATATATATATATATATATCGATCCTTTCTACAGATTGTTGCCTCAATTATATGTTTAGATACTCTAATCATTATTTCTGATTATTTGATCAATTTTGTTTATTAGATCCGTCTCTTTAAGATTGTTTGAACTTTACAGAAGTTTTCTTCCTGTATTTGTAAGCTTTCTTAACCTGATCTTAAATGCAGGTGCTGTTCCAGAAACTAGGACTACATGGTCGATTAAACTGATACATTCAACGGGAGATAAATCAGATCATACAAATTAGTCGTTGGTAACATTTTTGTCTTATATTCCTTAACGGAACTTTTAAATCAAAGATATAAAACATTGTGTTGCATATGTTGTGGAGTTTTCGTAGGCTTCAAACAATATATGCAGAGTTGGCATATGGAGAAAACATATTACCACTGCTATAGAAGAAAATACTCGAGATAATAATGAAAATGTATATGGATGTAAAGTCTTGCGTCTTCCAGAATGGAACGAAATCTGAGTTATTTATATGCAATGAAGGATTCATACAAGGAAACAAAATTGCCTCCTATACTATTTAACGGCATCTATATTTCATCGAGAATAGCTTTTTGTAGCTCAGATATGTAATGACATTACAATTAGATTATTGGGTGTAGATATAGTAAGATATTTAGAACAATTTCTTTTGCTCTATGCAGAGGTTACCACTGCATTTTCAGACAATACATGACTAATGATGGAGCATTTTTCAATTACTGCAAAAATATAACCTTAAAATTAAAAAAGCAATTATATCTCAAACATTCCTTTTTTCAAACTAATAGTACCAAAGCTTAAAATAATTATTGAGTTTTGAGAAATTTGGCGTTTTAAGAAAACTTTCTAAAATTATTGATATTATTTAATCAAAATTTCATTACTTTCTTGTCATTTTTACACAATGTGCTTGCTGTTCTTTGTTTCATTTTTTTGAAAGAGAAACGTACCATGGTCTCATTATTGCAAATAATATTAGACATTAATTTGTGTTCAATTCATCTTAATTATATAACATCTTTCCAATGGTGTCAACATTCATGTAGTTAAGTTTAAACTTGTTCATATTTTATATGAGTATTGACTGTGACAGTGGTGCCAATCTGAATTATATTGCAAATTACTGCAAACAAAACATTATATTTTCCATGGCTGGTATACACGCAAGCGAAGTGAGATACTAATATGTTACTCTTTGTATTATTGCAACTTGAGTGTAATAAAGAATTTATCATTGTCTTTGTATTTGTTATTGCCAATATCATTTCCTGAAGCTCTACATAATACATACAGGTTATACACAATATAATAGGAAAATCGCTATTTTATACGTATTAAGTCGCTTAAAAGTCAAAATTGGAAAACACTATTTTGTCTGCGTTTCGGCCACATCTGTGACAATAAACTGCACAAAATCTGTGATGTTGATTTTAAATGACATGCAGTCAATACAGTTCATGTCGACATATTGTAGAATGACATCACACCTAACCTGGCAAGAACATAAGTCTAGTCATTTTAAATGGCGACCTCATCTTTCATTAAAATTTGTACTCTTCATGTTAGTCTGGTTTATTAGTGTGCCAAACAGGCAAACAATCTGTACAACTTTTTACTTTTTTTCACGGTAGATGTGTGCTGTTTGTGATGTATGTAATACTCAGATCAGTACAAGTTAGTTTTGTCAGTAACAGATGTAATAATAATAATATAGCTTAGAATGTAATAATAATAATATAGCTTAGAATGTAATAATAATAATATAGCTTAGAATGAAGATTAAACTGAATAATTCACTCGTTTCAAAGGCAAAGGAACAACGGAAAATATACCTTTCGTAGATGCTCGGTAAAGTTATGTGTGCTGCTAAAAAAATAAATTTCATACTCTTATATGGACATTTGAGTTAATATTATATTTTCTACAAAATTTTCCGAATTTTCCATCGCGATATGGTCTCATTCAACAAATATTGGTGTTTTTCTAATGGAAGCAGGGGTAAATGGTTCAATGAACTTTTTCATCTTTAAATGATTTTGATCTCTGAGCTTTAATCTTTGATCTTTGATAATAATACTGATACTACTCCTACTACTACTACTAATAATAATAATATTAATATTAATATGTGACAAGGCTAGTTTAAGAAAAGCAGGCTGAGTGAGTAGTTTCTTAACTGTATATTTTGATTCAATGAACGGTGGAGGGGCAGCAGAGTTGTCAGAATTTTCATATTATTTTTTAAATTTCTGCATTCCTTAATTTCACCAGGTAATAAGAATGACTGAAAAGAAAACAAGATTGAAGCTTTTGAACCAGTCCATGTATTTCTTTCATTCTATTATTGATTTACTTTAACATGGTGATATTAATGTACATCTTTTATAGAAATAACAGATTATTACATAAATGAATATATACAGATTGAAGGAAAAGGGCATATAAACAGTAAGTTAGTAATGAATATCCCAGATTACAAGTCAACTTGAAAACGGTTCAAGTTTCATTGCAAAATTGAATTTGTTCTTATGTTGGCATTAAAAATTGAGGATATAAATATTTAAGAAAATATAATGACCAAATCTGAAGCGTTCTCATACCTGTCAAGGCAGTTGATTTGCCATTTGAGCTTATAATTAACTCTGTTCACCTCTAGTCTTGCTCTGAAAGCGTCTTATAGCGTGTATACAGCGTCATATAGTGTATTTACAGTGTAGCTTGACGTAGATGATACTGCGTTACTTGTATGAAATCTCAAACTGATATCGTAGTGATATAAAGAAATATCATCCCGATGAAACTGTCTTTAATAAATTTCAGTCTCATCCTATTCTTTTCTTTCATATCACGATTACCGAATATCCCCATGAAAACTAACGGAATAGACTCGTATCATATATATTCATAAATCTCTAATGTAATACGTTCATTCTATAAAAGCAACTTTTATCATGCAAATATCAACAATTAAATATTCATTTTTCTTCTGCTGTTTAAGTTTGAATTTCCGAAAACCACTAACCCATGGGAAGCTACTGGCAAGCTTTCTCGCATACTCATGCTTGTTGAACCAAGACTCGAACCCACTCAAACTCGAGCTCGAACTTGAAAATAGGCATGTTTGAGGTACCCAAGGTAAGTATCATGTGCCCGTACGTCATGCATCAATATACTGGAAATATTTCCATGACAGCCACTTAAAGTTCTGTCTTTTAACCGAAAGCTTGAAATATAACGTTAAATAATTTAATGGAAATATACAAAGTATTTATCTTCGTCCATTGATAACGGGAAGTTGCGGGCCATTGGAGGAGGATTTAATTGGTTCCCGTATTCGACTAATGTAGATTGAGCCCAATACAAAATCTATTGATGAAATGTCATACTTGGTCAGTATGATGGTTTTTCACTCAAGCATGATTGCTTTATAATGGCATATTTATTATTTCATTTTAGTATATGTCAGACAACAATATTGTTTGCTAACTGAATGGTCCCACTTGTCGACAGGTACCTAACACTACACAAGGAAAGTGGAAGAAGGCAGGCAATTAGATGTTGCACTCATTATTGCCAAAATCGAAACAGTGTTAAATGCAGTTAATTGCTTACGTTCTTCTTGTTGCTAGTTATCATTAATTAAAATATCTAATTGCTTGCTTCCATCGTAACAGTGAATCAAAACTCAAATTGATTACTTTCTTCTAACAAAACTTCTACTTGCTTACTTTCTGCCACTTCCTTTGCGTGGTGTCAAATGTCCTTCTACAATAGAGCTCTTTAAAAGTTGTTCTCCGTCAAAAGTTGTAACTCAAGGCAATTTCATTTAAATTTTCATGAAATTATTTTTCCCCCAGCAAAAAAGCTTACCAAAACGTGCAATATCGCAAATATAGGACCAAACTGCTTCATAATAGGTATTGAGTAGGCACCTGTGGAGGCGGTTAGAAAACATAATGCTTTCTAACCTTTTAATCAATTATCTGTTGGCACTCAACCGTTATACATTTTTGCTGTCCCCGGTCATTGCTCTGTAATAATTGTACTTGATAATTCACCACGTGTTAATAGTTTCCATACCAATAACCAAATGAGTCGAGTGTAACTGCAAACTACACAGATCCAGATCTGACAGTGCATAATATGCCAACACATCCGAGTCTATGCAGTTAGGATTAATCAGTATAACAAGTATAATAGACTTTGATTTGTCATCGCATTAAATTGTATTCGACTAATAAGCGAATACAGACAGTGCTTTTTAGTTATGAATGTTTTCATTTTGTAATGCTGAAAAAGAGCATGAGAGAAAGGGGAAGAAAGTTAAGAAAAAAGCAAAACTACATAAATATTACGCTTTCTGCTATTAAATCGATTACGTCAGAGCATTTTTGGTAGCATTGACATTTTCCTATTTATATCGAATTTTTCTTGCAACATTATACCATCCTTTATTTATTTACTCCAGGCCTCCAAATTTTCATATTTTATTAACTTAAAGGCGTTTTCTTACTTGTGATTAATATTAGTAAATTTAAGAAATGTATCATAAAAAAAGACCTGAATCTATGAACCGTTATATATTAATATTAATTAGTTTAGTTTTCCTAGTATATTTCAGATTTTCTCAGGGAAAAACGTGACATGTATTTTCAATGAGAGAGACGTGTTTCTTGTTACATGGATATGGATACATAATGCCAACGAATTTGTCAGCTTGATAACGACATCAAGAATAGTTTTAACAGAGTAAAACATATCCACTTCAGTTCAGTTATCTGTTACATGAAAAACTATAATTTAAATTTTAATTTCTACACATGCTTGACATATTGGAACCTTGCATTGCTAAAATATAATGATCTGTAGGGTAGTGATGGACTGATATAATGATGCATGATTCTATTGACTACATTTTCAAGTTCTTTTCAGAAAGTCCAATAACCTTTGTATAAAACTCATGAAAGTAATGAAACAGTAATTGTTGGTCTCCAATTTGTGTCCTCGTGTGTAAAGAATAAAAGACCAGAGCTTTGAAAGGTAAATTCGGGTCAATGGGCATTTTGTTACCTGTCGATATTTAGGACCTTCATTAAATTGAAGTGACAAGTGTAAAATCTTCAAGATGTAGTTTCTCACTGTAAGTGGTTTAATATTGTAACTACTTTCTAATTAAAATATTTATTTGCTCCAAAAATCTAACAGGTGTCCGAAACATTCCGGAGGATGTTCATTTGTATGTCTTTTTTACGGTTCGCTGTATCTCATAATTATTTTTTAAGGTTCAACCATTGAATTTCGCACCTGCGATGTTAAATAAAAGATGTATGATTTAGAGATCATATTCTTGAATAACCGATACATTCCACCCCAATGACATATTTCACTGAATTCAGTTTTCAATATTTTAGAACATTATCGGAAATCTTATTTTACTCATACACATTTACAAACATATTTTTTTTTAAATTCCATCTATACGTGACTTTAATATTCAACGTCTTATTGCAAATGCATTATTTGCATTATTCCGATTCATCTACTTCATGATTTATTTGGGTACCATAAAAATCAATCATTTGTTGAAAACCAATGCGTCAATAGACAAACATTATAAAAGGATTTTACAAAACTGTTCAATCCATCAAATATGTTATAGTTTAAATGTCAATATAGTTTTGTTTGCTATGAACTTTTATTGGGAAGTATATATTTACTGAAATCTGTGTGATAACTCGCCAAAAATTATTGAACTAGTTTAATGTGAAAGAAAAGAAATGAAAGTTATAACCTGGTCATTGTTTTGATAAAACAAATTTTGGAATTGTATTTAACAAGAAATGTTGAATAGAGGAAAAGTTTCATCTTCTTTTGAAATAGGAAAAGCTACTTCACCAGATAGAAATCAATGTTATCCAAAACTGGGGTGGAATTCAGAAAGAAACAACCTGGATGAAATATGTGATTCTGATCAGTGTAATGTCTTTAAACTCAATCAAGTATAGACCAAGGGTAAAGCCACTGAATTAAGAGACAAAAAGAGCTTTAGACTGATTGTCAAAGGCAAAGAAGTGTAAAGACAACAGTCGTTATGGTAACTTTTAAAAGGGTATGAAATGCAGCAATTATATAAGATAACTAATCTCAATGAGAAACATTAAAACACAGCACCAGTGTTTGTAAAGTTTATCTCTAATTTCTTGTCCCAGACCCACCCTAATTTGTTTCTATTCCTTATTACTAAATGATGTTAAACAATATCCAGTTCATCCTCGTTTCATATGGATATACCTTTTTCAAGATGCGAGTTTTCGCGTCCTTTCAATAATGGCTACATGATTTTAAAATGACATGGAAACTCTTCAAAGAATCTGTTTAAAATTTTCACATAATATCAAATTAAGGTAGAATGGTTAAGAAATATTTTTTGTATCTTTATATCTTCAAAGTAATGTAGAAATACAATGTCATATCAAATGGCACGCTTATTACCACATCGACAGTATTGCAATAAGTATTCTCGTTTGCTCTATAGTTTATTTATGCAATGGTTTGATGCGACAGAAACAGTTAATAATCATAACAATAATATTACAAAATATGAAAAGTTTGTTATGATTTTAGTATCCTTATTATTGCGTATTTTAGACATCTCCAAACAATCTTTCACGAACGTTATTATTACAGTTTCGATACATGTCAATTTGCATCGACAGACTTTAGTCTCCCAAGAAAAAAGTCTCGAATGAAAATCAAGGAAAACTCTAATGAAAACTTAGCTAAATATTATAATATTTATAGGGAATGATAAATGGACTGTATATCTACTGAAACAACTGTTTATATTAAGTACGATGATTATACCATATCACCCTGATTCTGAAAAAAAAGAAATGTTCACTGATGACCGTGGTAAACCAAAAGTTAAAATTGTGTCTTTTGGCATGAACAAACACCATGTTGGGAATTAAAATGACACGTACTCTATGTACAAATATCAAATGAATGTCTCTTTCTTCAGAATATTGTCCTATAATAATCTAGACCAGAGAGATCGACTCTGTACTGTTTGACACTGAACTCCGCTCTGGGCGAAGGAAGTTTATAACAATATAAGGGCTCGCATTTTAAAAATGAGTTCATGATCCAAGCAGAGATACCGCCATATTTAGAAATGCAGTGTTAGGAGAGCAAGGACACCCTGTGGTAGAAGTGTATCAAATTCCGGATTTATATTCTGTGATACTCGAAGGAATCTTGGAACATTATGGGCTTAATAAGGTACTTTACTTCCTGTCTCATTAATGAGACGTGTTTTAAGTGTCCTTTCTGGTTAGAGATTTTTTTCTCAGGTAACATATACGATTTTTTTACTAGCAATACATCCCATTAGAATATGCATAAAATGTTTAAAGTGGAGGAAATAAAAAATGAAAGACGTTTCAATCTACAAATGCAATTATGTCTAGTTTAAGAAAAGCGCATTTTCTCACTCCATCTTAACTGTTATTACTATTTTGTATAGACAATAGATAATATTTATTACGTAGGGCATGGAATAATGCCTTACTCGGTTTCCAACCTTAAAACACTTTTCCATGACATACGCAAATTTATATTAGTTATTAATTATTTCTTGCCTTTTGTGACACCTAGCGACGTAGTGTTACACTTTTACTACAAGCAGGTACTAGTGTTTTTTTTTTAATTCTATTGAGGCATATATAAATCAGAAATAATTGTTATTTACATTTATATATTCGTTCATCAATTCATGTGAAAAATGTGTTATGCCATAAAGAATGTTTGTTTTTATTTTTGATATACATGAGTTCAATCAAGCATGTGAAAATATCAACTATTAAAACACTTTCTATACTTCAATTGCTTTCCATTTTTGTTAAAATATTTGGCTCGTATCATTCAAATGTTAATGCCTTAAAATCACTTCATGGGATAAAAATAAATACTTTAAAAATTCTTAAAAATGAATATGCATATGAAAGTAGATCTACTGGTATGTAAAAGTGACAACTTTACAAATGTGTGTTGAATTATGTAAACCTATATGAAATTATCATTTGTAATAAACAAATTGCAAGAACTAAATCATTGTTAAATCATTGAAAAACAAATGTACGGGTTCCACCACTAATAGGATTCAAGTGTTGACAAATGAAAGCTATTCCAACCAAAACAAAAAAGACACAAACAAAAAAAAAACAAACACAGGAAAACCAAAGTACCCCAACTCAAAATGTACGGGTTTCACCAGAAATAACGTTTAAGCGTTGATAAATGCAAAATATTGCCACCAAAAAGAAGACACCCCCCCAGAAAAGTAACAACTGTATTGGTTTCAAAATATATGACGTTTAAGCTTTGACAAATGCAAAATATTCCCATCTAGCCTAATGTAATAATCTAACGTTTTCCCCAAGTGTTGGGATAAAACTAAAAGCAAATTCACTAAAATACAAATGATATATAATGACAGCATACTCGTTATGATAGTTTCCCACAATGTACATTGTATTCATTAAACCCCGTTTTTAATAAAGATATAAATAATCTTTACAATTTGTACTTTTTAAAATTTAAAAATATATGTTGTGTAATATAAAACATTTTGCACCTATATTCAAAAATAAATTTCGTGCAAAAATACAACTGTTCGAATGTACTACGTGTAAAACGACATCAAAGTTTGCTTTTTTTATTTGTTATCGTTGAGTTGTGTGTTTATTTCTATATTTCTCATATTTGTGAAGGTGTTAAGATCAACTCATATATGTTTATATCGAAGTTTATAAATTGCGTATTTGTTGATCAATATATTACGGGGAATCAAAATTATTTGCGTACGGGAAATGTTTTACACAATTATTTTGTTCCTGATTTTAATGAAACTTTAGTGGCGACACATTATATGGTTCGTATGTTGCTCTTTAGAGGTTGATTTTAATCATTCTGTTTTTAAAGGTGTTGAAAAGTGTATTTTGTATTTTAATGAATTTGAGCAAAACATAATATTTTCTAAATGATATAATGTTAAGCAAGAAAAAATGTTATATATACTAACACTTAATTCAATTTTAATACAAAATTTATTTGACTGAAATTGGCATTTTATTATTTGACCAAAATTGACATCATATACAATGATCAAACTCAGTGTACCAATTTCACATGTGACCCTTTTTATCACCTAAATATGTCTGAAAATAGCGGAAACGAAACATGTATTCTTATTTAGAAAACAAAACTGGATAAATTGAAACTAAATCGTATCAAATATGTTATGCTACTGAGTGTGATTACCAACTATAACATTTGGTTGCAAAAAGGCTCAATGAAGCAGGGGGTATCCAGCACAAATGTATGAAGCACTTGTCACATATGTAATAAAAGTTGTAATAATAGTCTATAAATATTTATGTTTATATTTCATTTCGTGAGCACTATTTTCAGAGTAGTATTTCTTTGGATAAAAAATTACTCACTCGAAATGCACTGCCATTTTCCCGTAATCTTCTAAATTGCTTTTCCTTGCAACTTCTTTCTTGCAAGACGATGATATCAAATTCACATGTATAAACACTGCATGTGATATATATTATAGAACAAAGTTCATTCACCGGGTACGTATACGAATATTTGCATTGCATTCACGTGTTTCGTTTTAATTTTTTCGTGCAAGCATGAGAAAAAGCTACAAAATTATATATGTATAAATGAATGTGTGTAGTAAGATATTATATTCAATATATTTTATACCATACACCTACTTTTTCTTTAAAGCGGAAAAATCAAAAGAAATAATAATAATAATAATAATAATAATAATAATAATAATAATAATAATAATAATAATAATAATAATAATAATAATAATAATAATAATAATAATAATAATAATAATAATAATAATAATTTTATTATTAACAATAATATTAATGATATTATCTTCATTA
>JAEAOA010001763.1:2310000-2325000 GCA_016746295.1 Potamilus streckersoni
TATCAAAACATGTTTTCATTTTGCCATGCAAACATCTATAGAGTTCATTTTGTTGCTACTTTTCCATAAGTGCCTTGATTGAAAAATAATTCCAATAGCGTTGACGTCTCGTCTGTTTTACATATTGAGATTTAAAATAATTAATATTCAATGATTATCAATACATATGAAATACACAGTTCTCATAATTTTATTCATTCCAAAATTCGCAATGAAATAATACTGCTTTGAATTGATCGTTTTTCTTATATAACGAACCCTCTCTTGGATTCGTTCAATATCAGATTGGTTTGTACGGTCAAAAAGTGTACTTAAGTGAGAAAAAAAATAAGGTAAAAGAAGTTCAAATAAACATCAAGAATGCGAACAGATTTTCATATGAAAGAGATAACACAAAGAGTATTGATTTCTTTTTTTTATACTTGATTTATTCCTTGAAACCCTTAAAACCTTACTCCGAAAATCCCCCCTCCCAAAAAACCCCCTCACTGATCCAACTATGTCATCTAGCATCACTTTCCTCGCACAATTTCCTTAATTCCTGTTGGTATAAAATCGGACAAAACCCCTGAATTTTTAAGCTTGCATATGAAAATATAGCATGTTCTGAAAAATCAGCCATATTATCGAACATGCAGAAGAAAAAGACGACGTCACCGGCATACATCGTAATTCTTTTATTTATGCAAACTCTTTTCACTAGATCATATAACGGTTGTTTCCCTTTGTCCACAGAAATCGGAAGTATCTCACCGGACATGAACTCCTCAAGTTGATATATTTATTTTCTCATATATGTATACCAAAAGTATTTGATAGCATTTCTGACAAGAAAATAAAATAATGTTCAACAAGGACTTTATTCTGTATGAGATTTATGTTCATTAAGGATAACGCTGATTGAAATATACATGGTCAAAGATCCTTATTGAATGGTCACCGGATGGCCGAGTAGTCAGAAACGCCCGATTTTTTCCAATTACTATCTAATCATATATATATTAAACTTGTTCTTTACTTGCTGTCGTTGTCGTGCGTTCCCCCCTAAAAAATAATATATAAATATACTCTTCCAATACATCATACAGACATATATCATCAAAATTGGCAACAGTAATTCAAGATAGGTTTTGTCAATCTGTCAAAAAAGCTTCATGACATGGCTTATTTTTAAGGATATAAGTTAACAAAGTCATTTTTCAAGCAAACATATAGCTTTTTTTACCTGACTTCTCCCTTGTTGTATGTTCCTTGGTAAAATAACTACCTTACGCCAAGATATATAAACTTATTGCCAATATCCAGGCTTTTATTTCAGCAAGGTAGTTCCTTATTTCTGGGTGAAATACCACGTTTTCTATAATCATAACCTTTGTTTTTGAGGGGCTAACCACAAGTTTCTACTTCGCACAATAATCATTCAATAATTTTATTGAAGGTCTTCGGGCGAATCTAAAATGAGGATAATGTCGTCTGCGAATAAAAGTATAAAAAGGCATAACATGACGTTATCTGTACCTTCAATGCTATGCATAACAAACTCTTCCTTTAAATCATTTACAAAGAAATGGTAATAGACATTCACCTTGCCGGACACAAGAAAATTCACCTCTTAACATATTAGCATATTTAACTCGTTACTGTATATAGTTGTACATCGATAATAATTACATCTAGAACATTTCCCTTAAGCAAAGCTTTATCCCTTTCTATATGACCAATCACTTCGGTAAAATCAATAAACCCAAAAAATAATTTTACCTTGATTAATAATGTGCGTGATACGCCAATGTAAAATAAAAAAAAATATTGTTAACTGTACTCATTTATTTTTTTTAAATTCCTGCTTTTGCTTCAATAAAGAAGCAATAGTTCTTTATTAAGTCTATTATTAAGAATTTGTATTTGAATAATTTATTTATGCAAATCAGAATGATCTATATAATTATTAGCATCAAATGAAGATATCGTTAATTGTACTAATTTTTGTTTTAATTCCTGCTTTTGCTTCAACAAAGGCATGACAGTTTTCTGCCCAGTCTTTAAGTCTTTTATTAACTTTTATTACGAGTGAATAATTTGCCTATGCAAATCATTGTGACCTTTATTATTAACATCATTTAATTGACCTTCAAACAATATTCGACTTTCTAATACTCCAGTAAATCAAATAATTATTTCTAATTATATCTCTAACATCACAATAGAACTGATTAAATGTTATATCTGAACCAGGATAAGTTTTTGTTTTATGTTAAGCCGTTTCTACCTCTTGAAGTGAATAACCTCTATTTGGTTTATCAAACATATAATTTAAATCTTCTTTTACTTTTGTTTCGTTAAAGTGATAAACGTCCTGATCTGATTCAAAAAGTGATTTACAGTTTTAAAGTATTTTTCAAAAGTATATGTTTTAATATTAGAGGAATTAGGATTCAGATCTTCTTTTAACATTTTTCAGTAAAACGTTCCCTTATTCCATTTTGATCTTTCACATTCAAGTGTTTCCAGTTCATCATACTTGCTTTCGTATTGGTTTTATTTTAAATCCGATCTTAATCTTGACATTTCCTTTCCTTTTTGTTTATTTACATTAATATAATGATTCCATTTATTCATAAAACTAACCCATTTTCCCCACTGCTACGATTCTGTGGTATTAAACTAAGTAACAAAAAAGAGCGGAAACCAAAACGTTTTGTAAAATTCAGCTGATAGTTTGTTACCCTAGAATACAAAATGAAATTTATAAAGAACATACAATATTGTGAATCAAATCCCAAATCCTAACATTTTTATCACAAGTTTAAATGTATAAAGTTCCAACTTAATTTCAGTGGTATTCCAAATAAGTTCCAATATCCAACGTGTTGATGTGGCTGTAGTCTCAAATATGCAAATGCTCCAGTGGCCTGGAATGTGATTATGTGCTAATAGTATTATGATCTAGCACAGAAATAGAATCATAAAAAAAATTTGTGCGAATTCACTATAGTTGGAAATTTATGTTACGGTCCATATTATTGATGAGCACTGTTTTTCCAGTGAAGAATAATTTGAAATAATAAATCCGCCCAAACGAAGAAAAAAAAAATGAAAATGGCTATAAGACTAATTCAGTTTCAAGATGCTAAAGCAAGAATTACTAATATGTAGATAATAATGATTATATACCCCTCTACTCCTATATCGCAATTATCATTTTCTGGAAATACTATGTCACTTAATGAAAACTGTCAGTAAAAAGACTGCATTCTTAACTCAAATTCAGGTAAATCAGTTTACATGAATAATTATCTGAATATCTAATCCAAAATTCAATGAAAAACTTGTAGCTATGCATTATATTGCTCCTTATTTGGACAACATCGAGTATAAAATACACAGATGTATATAAGAACTAATTATTAAAAAAAAACCAAATCAGACAAACGAAATACACATAACATCACATAAATCATTAAATCAAGGATTATATTTTCACAGTTTTATTCATTACATTCCTAAATCTTTCAAAGAATGAAAAAAAACATTGTGAAAAAATCACTATGTAAAGAAGATATATATATATATATATATATATATATATATATATATATATATATATATATATATATATATATATATATATATATTCTATACTTTCCTGTTCTGTTTCTGTTATTAATATTATTTAATCTTAACATTAAACGTTCAACATACAATGATGTGACAATATACTAAGTTGACTAATATTAAGCGATGGTATTTAGCTAAAATAAATAGAGTTCCATTACAATCTGGCTTACATAATCCTGAGAAGCACATGATTTGATGGTATAATCATCAACAATATACATGTGAGGCAATGTATACGTATATAAACTATTATCATGAACAATCAAATCTGGATCTGTTGACGTTAACACGGAAAAGGTCATATATGCCAAATCATCTAATTAATATCGAATCTTGAAATAAATTGGTAATAAACTTCGTTGGATTCTATCAAAACCTGAATAATTCGAAATTTTCATCACATTATGATCCATGTAATTTTTTCATTCGAACCGAGAAACCATACCATTATTGTTGAGTACGAATTAATACAATGTTGATCAGCAACATCCGTGTGTGAACCAATTGCAATCAAAAACTTGAACACAAGATTTGATGACGACATCGTTGTAAACAAAAAGTCTACACCACGTTGTCGGATTGTCTTTAGCCTAGGTTCACGCTTCAAAGTATTTTAACATCCCAGCTGAACACCACTATTGATCCGAGTCGTAATTTTATCTATTGCACGTTTTTATTGTCAAATCCGCTTTAAAAAATATCGGGCTTGCTTCATTCCATCTCGAATAAATTTGTGCGCCATGTGCGAATGTTGTTCTTATTAGATTGGTCTCCAGTGGAATTTTTCGAATGTCTCACATCACTATTTTTAAAGCACCCTAAAAAAACGGAATGAGAAGTGACTTCATTAACTGAAATAACGAGTGGAACCTCCTAATTCTAAAGTGAATATTTTAATGTCGTTTAAACCTAACATCTTGATTGCTAATTCAAAGAACCGCTTATGTCAGATAGCTGTTCTAAAAAAAAAATTTGCATCCTTCCAAACATTAGACAGATTCGAAGAATGATGAAATTCATGACAAACGGCGGCATTGGGGCTTTAAAGCATTAAACTTACAATATAAATTTCAAATTTTATTTTAATCACTTGCTATTCTCACCGGACAATGCAAGACCATGTCAGTCAAAACTATTTGCACACATCAAAGATCTTTTACTCTATTCATCCGGTACAATTTAGCACAGGCAAAACACATAAAATTATTTTTCCCCGACATTAAACCATCAAATTTTATGCATAATATATTAGCAACATGCCCGCAAACAACGTTATTATCTCAAAGAGATATCGTGTACAGGTAAATCGTACAATTCATTTGTTAAAATTTCTGTAAGAATATAATAAAATCTTTGGATAATGTTCTATTAGTTTTTTTTTACTTTTAATTCATTGACTCTTTTATTAGATAACACTCAACTATTTAATAGAGACAAGTGTAAACTCTCTTTCGCCAATCTGCCATGTTCTCGGTGCTTCCTTGTCCGGGCACATAATTTTCATCTTAAATCACAGTCTGCGTTTCTTGTGTAGTTTTCTCTGGTGTTCTGATATAACATACAGTATTTATGTGTGTAAAGTGTCATTGTGTATTGTTTTGGTTACAGATGGCCACATGTAACATGTGCTTGATGCTGACGAATATCTCGACCTATGATCATTTTTAGTGCCATTTTGATTCAACAGATGGATAGTGGCTTGCTAAGTATCATCATTTATCGTGGAATATTAGCGCACCGGTTTGTGGTGCCTTCTTTGTTAATGACTGACTTCCAGTTACGTTTGCTGGTGCACAAGATTGAAATATTGAATTCCTGGCGGAGATAATCTATTTTAGATCGAGTAATTTATGCGTTGTTTGTGTCAGAATTGGAGGAAATATCCACTTGTTTTTCGATTAACATACTGGTGATTTGTTGACATTGCATCGATAGATCCAAAGATCTGGATTTCTCTTTAATAAAAACCTAACTTGTGATCTTATTCTTTTCACGCTTCCACAATTTTTTGCGGGTAGTCTCTGTCAATTCAACTGTTCGTACCCTTCAAGATGTTTGCATTTTCAAACTTGTTTTTGATGTCACAATAGTCGGGAAATGATACAATTATGGGCCGCTTGCGCTTTACTACCATGGCATAACGGCGATTCACTTGATATACCCTAATCCACATCGAGCTTTCGTTTACTAAAAATAAAATTTTCTACCAAATAATTTTACTTAACGTAATTTCTTCAGGTGGCTTGTGTATCTCGGCCTTTGCGAGTTAATATATTTCCATATGACTTTTCTATCTAGATCTTTGCGAGCTAATGAAGTTCTGTATGGCATGTGCATTTGGGCATTTGAGAGTTCAAGAGATCTGTATGGCATGTGTGTCTGGGCATTTGCGTGTTAATGAAGCTTTATATAGTATGCGTGTCTGGGCATTTGCGAGATAATGAAGTTCTATATGGCATGTGTCTGGGTATTTACGTGTTAATGAAGCTTTATATAGTATGCGCGTCTGGGCATTTGCGAGATAATGGAGTTTTATATGGCATGTGTCTGGGTATTTGCGTGTTAATGAAGCTTTATATAGTATGCGTGTCTGGGCATTTGCGAGTTAATAAAGTTATATATGGCATGTGTGTCTGAGCATTTGCGTGTTAATGAAGTTCTCTATGGCATGTGTGTCTGGGCATTTGGGAGATGATTCATTTCCATATGATCTGTATATGTAGGCCTTTACGAGCTAATGCATTTCAAGAAGTGATTTTGTTTTCAATGTCAGCAAGTGTATCAATAATATAATGTTGTATTTCTAAATATTTAGTTAGTGTGATGCTCTCAGGGGAGGCAACCTTTGCTTTCTTGCAGTTATTATTATATCTACATAGACTCCACCTTAGTTTACCTTCCTGAACCCCTGTATGTCTTACATTCAACATAAATATGTGCCTCTCTCTTAATTAGTCATTCAAAAAGGCTTTAGAAATGTTATACACAGAACATCGGTTGGTATTTCTATAAATTTCATCTAAGAAATGCGGCTATGGTGTCACACAGGGTAATAAATGGAGAATCACCAGAAAATGTCTATAACCTCATCCACTTGTTAGTGCGCTAATAAAAATAGAACCAAGTCAAAAGCGTTATTTTACTGATACCAGTCTTAAATTGACAAATCAAGAATATAGGCAGATCCTTTCTGGGACAAAAGGCTGCAACTAACTTCCGCCATATAGGTCGGTCTTGTGCAATGACTTGTGCCACGCCCCAGAAAGTCCCATCTCTTCGACCTCAGTCATCACTCTCCTTCGCCAGGTAATTTTTTACTGTTCGCATGTATGGTTATCAGCTAGTATCCATATGATGGACACATTGGGTATCCGTTCTTGGGCCATCCTCATTACGTGTTAGAGACAACTGACCCAGCGTTTCCTGATCTCTATGGAAAAGTTGCATTCCATCTTTTCATATAGGTTCGCATTGGAGATCTTGTTTGGCTAATAGATGTTGCAGATTTTACGGAAGCAACTATTGTGAAATAAATTCACTTTGCTCATGTCTGTCTTCACTACTCTCCACCACTCGATGTCGTGCAATAGAACCGACTTTACGCTGCCGTTCTGAGCTTTGCCTTGAGGCTATATTGTTTCGACTTTTATATAGGGTTCAGACTGCTGAACCACCTCTGGTTTAATTTAACCTGGCTTTAGTTGCCTTTTTAGCAACTATTGTCGTTGCTAATTAGATTACCCAGGTCGGTGAAGTCCTCAACAAACTCAAGCGCTTCTCCATCAACGGTAATTGGAGGCATAGTTTTACATAACTTGGGTTTTCATTGCATTGATACTGATACCAGTCTCTTTAGAGGACTTACTGAGTCTGTCAGAGTTCTCTTAAAGACGAAAGTGCCTTGAGGAAATGACATCCAGATCATCAGCTAAGTCTTTACCTTCTAGGTTTGAAAAAGGTGACCACTGGATTCCTCTGGCATAGTCAGATGTTGTTTATTCAATCGATTGTGATGAGGAACAGTATTGGAGAGGAGAAATAATGCATACTTGACTTTGAATGACTCTTTCAGAGTGTTGTTAATGATAACATTGTATTCGAAGTGTTCGCAAAACATTCCACGTAGTTTGACTATTTTGGGTGATATTCCATGTGTGGTAATAATCTTCTATAGACTCCCGCGATAACACTGTCAAATGCTTCCTTGAAATCAATGAAGTTGTGGTAAATGGGTACAATCCATTCTAGACACTGTTCAATAATGTTGCGTAGCGTAAAATTCTAATCTACGAAATCCAATTCCTTTGCTGATCCAGGTGTGGTTATATGAACTTTGAGCACCTCAGCCTGTAAGGAATCAATCCAATGTGACTTGACGCTCTTCATGACTTTAATGGCCGCTATGGTCTGTCCTTTAATGGTTGTGCCGATATTGATGACATTAATGTCATCTGATGGCAGCAGGTGTACTGGTTCATCAGACTGGGTCTGGTTAAGTACTACTTCGACGTGCTGGACCCATCTCGCAGCCTGTTTCTTTAACAGGCATGGAGTTGTTGGACCCTGTTCCACAGAACTGTTTTGTAATCTCGTATATCATTTTCGCTTCATCCTTTGCTGTTGTTCTGCCACATTTGCCAATACCCCAACAAAAGTTCTTTTATTCTTCTGGGCGCTAACTTTTACTTGTTTATCCCTCAGCTTATAATCTTTATTTGCTCCTTGAATTAGCCTTCGTGATTTAGCACTCAGCAGTTTGTATTTGGCCTTTCTCCTTGCATCTTTCTTTTTCTTCAAAGTCTCCGATGTTCATCATCTTCTCCTTTTTCTTTTCATAGCCAATGATTTTCTTTAGTTCTTCGGTGTACGTATTTTTATATTAGTCATTGCACTTTCAGCTGTGTTATGGTCTTCCCCATTTTCATTGAATAATGCATTGAAACGACTTCTAAGTCCGATATTAAATTAAAGTCTCTTTTAATTTCTGGTGAACAAAGATTGCTTACGGCAAACACTTTTCGCTTTTTCTGCGTAGCATGAGTTGTCCGTAGTTTCAGTTCTATCTTGGACATCACAAGGTAATGATCACTTTTAACATCCGTCCCACAATAAAAAATGACATCTTGAAGACGTCTGCTTCATTTTGTATTGATGAATCAGAAATCCACAAGTCTTTCAAGATTATCAATAGTGACAACACAACCATGTTGTCCAATCGCCTCATTATATGTATTGTATGCACCTGTCTTGTGATTCATTTTTTCCATTATCAAGAGCATGTATTGTTATGGGACTATAACAAATGCTGGATGTAGTTGTGTATACCAATCCTCCTTATATTCCTCCTCAGCCTCATTTGTAAGAGAATAACACTGCATGATCGAAGAGTGCTCTCATAAGCATATCGCTAATTGATTTCCATTCTAGATGTACTTTTATTATTAGTATTGCTACTAATAAGGACTACACCACTGGAATGGACATAATCCTTCGCCGGGTATATAATGGATGTGTGATGGCATTGCATCCTGCGTTTTGAACATGTCCATCTAGTCTCATTGATCCCACGAACATCCAGTTTATATGTTCATCTCATTGATGACTTGTGCCGTTTCTTTAATGTTTCATACATGATGAGGACATTACATGCATCAAGATGAACTGTAGTCGTTGATCCTAAAATCGCATGGTTGAGTACCTGACTCTCCGGAATTGGTTTTCATGAGAAGCTTTCATTATGCATAATAGCTTATTGTTTTTTTTTTTACTTGAACCCTTGTTGCAGTTGATGTTGAAGCTGAAGATGCTGCAGTTTCTGTAACAGTCTTGGTTTTATGGGGTGGAGTTGTTGGCACAACGCCCGAGTCCCTACCTGAAGGACCAGATGCTGGGTTTCGTCTGGTTCCTACACACAAAACCTGCCCAACTTGGTTAAACCTGCCAGGGTTCTAGAACCCCGCCGGTAAAGCTTTCTGGATCTTTGGGACATACAAGCCTCACCATGATTACAAGCTTCAGCACAGAGAGGATAATCAGGTCTTAAACGTCTAAAATCTCTGTCTTTCTATTATCTAGTTAGTGACATTATTTTCACAACAATGAAGTAGTCATTTTCTTTAAGGCTAGTCTGAATAAGGTTTGGAATCAACCTCAGATATATGATTGATTCATGGTTTTACATCTGGGGCAACACGTCATGGGTAAAATGCAGGAAATTTCTATACTTTTTTTAAAAGACTGTGGCAAATTGGCGGCGTGCAAAACACACCAACCCCTTTCACTACGGTTCGTTGCTAGGGAATGACCTCCGCGGTGTAATTTACCCAGTGTGGATAGATAGAAAGAAGAATGCAGATCACTGAACAAGTATATTCAAGAAATAAACACGACGAGCCCCATTTCAATGAACAAATATAAACTTTAATCAGTTTACCAACAGAATTTAAAATGAAAAGAAATCAATGACTTGGTTACAAAAAAAGGAAAATGGTACTAACATGTATTCAAATAAAAAGACAATACACATTTCTTTAAATGTAAAATTACTTTCAACGTTGATATACTATCTTCATTGTCAATGCGATGTGACCTTTGAGTGCAACGATGAGAGACTTTATCACCTATTTTATGCGGACATCAAGGCTTCCGTTCGTCCCTACTCTGCCGATCTTTGTCTAGCTGTTTGGTCTTGGACTCTTGTCCGTCAAACTTTGATTTAACAATCGTCTCTGGACTTAGATTTCGGCTCAGAATTTGCTCTGGTCCTGTGATTGGTTTAGGGATTTCTCGGGTGAATCCAGGAAAGCTGTTTCCTTTTGCCGTTTTCTTTATTCGTTTCCACGAACCTCACGTATAGTCCGTCTACCAACTGAGACAACTATCTGGCCTCTTACTCAATACCGAAAACGTATTTGTTACGAATTCAAATATAGAGTTTGTCTACTTCGCTGAGACAAAACTCCCGCTTTACTGCCAAATCACGATATAACGTCTTTCACGCTCCTCCCGGAGTCGACCACTCTTTTTCAAGAAAGATGGAAGGACTGCTGAATTTTCCGAAAGTAAAACCTTTAATTTCTTACAGAGTTACGCCCATAAATCCATATTAACTAATCGGAATAGACTGTATCCTAAACCTGTTCCGTAGAATTTTTGGATTGACGAAACAACTAAATAACTAATCATGCCGTAATTAACGTTACTTTGAACAATCATCTATAGCCAGCTCCCGCCCTTTAACCGGTCGATTTTGGGATAGGGTCTTAGGTCATTCTCTTGTACCATAGCATCTGACTCGGTCATGTTACGTCAGGTGTAACGAATTCCCTTTTGACGTTCAGAGAGGAAATGAAAATAATCATCTAACTATCTCTAGCCCTTTCTACTTTAATTAAGTTGACTTTGATACACTTCCTTTAACCAAAGCTTCTATGAGTTTTCAAAATTCGACACATCTCAAAGACGATGGATGAGAGTTACCATTTGTTTCAGGAAAGCGTGCCACATGATCGGCGAAAGCTTTATGATATATTTATTGAATAATTTGTACATGTTCAGTAAAAGAGAGTTCTCTGGTAAATTCTGGCTTGGATTAAAGAAAGCTGAAAATGGTTCGATCAAGAAATAAAGTCATATCAGTTCCGTAATCAACTCTATCTCTGTGATTGTGTGTTCTGTTTCATGATCAATTCTGTGATGGTTCGTGTTATGCACATGTAATTTGCTAAATATATAGCGTGTGGGCCATATATACTTTTGAGGTGTTTTTCTTATCATTGACTGTAAAGCCCTGTCGTGTTGCAACTGACTTTATGCTTAAAAAACGAAAGTATGGTATTATTATAACGGGATATAGTATAAACGGTGTAATTACAAGACAAGTCAATTTATCTCTTGGTTGCTGGATTAACTCTCAAATTATTATTCTTTTCAAAGGCGTATTTTCCTTTGTTTCGCTATCGATCATTATCTGGTTCCGATTCAGAGGAGGGTAGTAGGGGTCAAGGTAATTAGTGCAGGAAAAATCAAGATAAGATATCAATGGTCTGTGGATGAAAAGGTTTTCCTTGGTGTCATCGGTAAGTCTGATTTTAGAGTTGTGTCAAGCTCAAACATAACAATAATAATATAGTCCGTCAATGATACATTTATCCAAGTGGATGAAACGAAATCATTTGTACCTAGAGACGATTCTAATGTAAATAAAAGATATTAAATCATTAAATCAGTTCAAGTCAAGAGAATGAAAAAGGTCATGTGTTCGATGAATGTAATAATGGTATCAAGTTTTAACCCCCTCAAAATAGGTGTCTGATATTTTGAGTAAAAGCTATATGAAACCATAAATCCAATTTAATTTTTAAATACACCCTGAACAAAGTTAAGATTTATGTTCATGGCATGGTAAGTAAACATAAATAATGAAAATGAATGTATTATAGGACTAAATAATCTTAATGCTACAATACTACCGTCATCATTATTAAGGGCGAAACATCTTCATTGTACCTAGCATGCCACAGAATAGCACCTCCGTCCTCTTGCCGTGAGTTTAATGTTCACGTTTATTAGTATTTTACATATGTACACAATGCACTTGTAATTATACTTGTAATATTCCACGATACAATATTTCAAAACATAATTTACACATGTTGTTTTGACAAGACAAGATACTTGTAATATTATATGATATAATATTTATAAACAATATTTACACATGTTGTTTTGACAAGACAAGATACTGCTACAAGAGAAAAAAATACAAAGAAATATAAATTGTCAATATAACTCGTCGTGTTTATACGATTAGACTCATACTCGTTGTTCCACTGCGTTTCTGATACCTACCATTACCAATAAATAAATTAGATCAAAAGGATCTGCTCCAAGAAATTTCTTAAATAATATGGAACTACACTTGACCGCCTGTTCGTGCAAAAAAATAATTAAGGTAGCTAACAACCAACTATAATGGCTGTGTAATAATGAAATTGTTTTGTGTGAGTTTTTCGATCAAAGATTGCAAACATATATTGCGCTAACTCGTGAACTGGTGTATGTTCAAATTGAAATAGGTTTCATAATTCACTGGAGTGAGTTAAACCAAATATTTTTTTTCCCTTCGGTCAATGGACATAGATAAATTGATCCTCAATTTTGGCACTTGCTTGCTCTTATGGTAAGTGATGACCACCTGTCACCCAAGCGTACCAGGTACAACTCTCACAACATATTAATAAAAAAACCTTTCTTCAGTTTTGTTGGTTTATATTGGGGTGCAGTGGAGGTGGTGGCCTTGATTTAGGAAAGACAATTATGTTACTATTTTTTTATTTTCAGTGCGAATTTGCACAGCAGAGCAAAGTCGATAAACTTCTTATAATTCATACGGGACAATGCATGAAATTTTCTACTTAAATATGGTATATTGCTAGTCAGTACATTTGAGCATAAGCTAAAAGGAAAATTGCTTTTTGTGATTGAATAACCAATATATTTTATCTTGTGGGTGAGAAATTAATGTATATTTGTACTCTTCGCTTCTCCTTGAGTGAAAATGCTTAGTTTTTTACCCACTCGATGAGCTTTATCGTTATTCACTCAATATAAGGCAATTATCCTTTGTTTACTCAACAAATGTTACGTTTGATGAGGATCTATACCATTACATAACCATTCTCGATGTGAATGAAACACGAGTATGAACCAAGTCGCCTTCAGAATTGTGTTTTTTGAGTATGGTTTTTATTATGCCTTATATAACATGCATCATTTAGACCATAGTAATTAGGATTCCTTGATATGGGGTACAGAGTGGAGGCTAAGGTAATGTATTTTCAGAACAAAAACATTGCAAATAGATGTTGATTTACATTCAGGTTTATGACAGTATGAAATAATTTAGTATATTTTTACCATATGATGCAAACAGTAGGTAATACACTATATGAAAGATATATGTCAGTTAAGGCAGGAAAAGGAAGATATGTGTAATGGTTTCAAGCTTAAGTTAGTGGCATTAATGTGCCTGAAACAACTTTTTAGTATTGTTCAAAATAGAATATTATATAGTATTATAACCTCTTGGATTTTTTCTCAAACAAATCATCATGTCTTGTCATTAAGTGTAAACAAAACATTATATATGGATTTTATACTATTGGTTGATCGTGGATTTGTTTTCGATCTTTTTCTTCCAATAAATTCACATAAGATAATGACCAGCCAGAAATCGAATCAACTAAAAGCAAGAAAAGAGGGATATTCAATTAGTCATTAATAAAATCATTGTTATCATCATCGTCGTAATAGTAGTATTTTTTATCAGCGTCATAGTCATTAAATTATTTTTTGTCTTCTTCTGATAATAATGATCACGATATTGACTTGTAATAGTAGTAGAAGTTGTAGTAGTAGTAGTAATAGTGCTAAAATTTTCAAAATGTACACAAAATGTCATGGAATGACTCTATCATACAGAGTAAAACCAGTATTCTTAGGAAAATTGTATTTTAGGTTAAAGCATTCTGTAAACATTGACAATATGTTTGTGAGCTTAATGTGTTTCTAAAGAAAGGAAATAGAAAGTAATGATAGGAATTGCACGCAGAATATGCACAAAACACGAAGATAACTGCTAAACTTTCACTTATAATGCAAGACATAGACACTGCTATCCCTTTACATATAATGCAAGACCCCACAGAATATATTAATTTGTTAGGAATACATAAGACATACCAAAGAACAGTACCCATGATACCATAACAGTTACTAGGATGGAAAATATCTTCAGAATTATATCATTGGGAAACTATAGCGGTATGGACACACACATACACACACACACACACACACCACACACACACACACACACACACACGCGCGCACACAAAGAAAACCAAAACCTCTGGCAAAAAGAGAAAAAGCTTTACCTCTTTCTTCATCATATGCATAACTAAATTGGAATACAAAATCACACACTTTACATTTCTGAAAATCATATTACTCGTACAGTCTGCGCTTATATGTATATACATAATTCAGGTTCCATTACCATGATATTTGTTCTGACAGATCAAGATCGAGATGAACTAATATAATGATAATAATTCATTTAATATATATCAGCGATATTCCAAAAAAAAACATACTGAGATTAATTTTAAAATAATATTAATCTAAAAGTGATTGCAATAACTAACAGCAAAGATGAAGTAAAAATGCTGATACACATAAGAAAACTACAAAAGCAATGGAAATACCAGGAAATAAAATAAAGTTAAAACTTTTTGCTTAATAAAACTAGCAAAATCTGTTGGGGTATGTTTGGTTTTATATTTATATCAGAGTGTGTTTCAAGTGCAGGTAATAAAGTAT
>JAEAOA010001763.1:2330000-2475000 GCA_016746295.1 Potamilus streckersoni
TATATATATATATATATATCAGACAGAACAGACTGTGCTATCCCTGGATTCTATAGTAGAATCTTGAAAATAGTGGGCAGATTTAATAGTTTAATACAAGCAATACTATCATACAGGTTAGAGAAGTTAAATTCGTACTCTACTGAGTTTCGAACCCAGGTCCACGAATAAATGGCACCCATCTCCTTGCCTGCATGCACCAACCCATATACCGTCACGACTAAGCACGCATCACCAAAAAATGATGGCAAAATTTTTTTATATACCTTGATTTCTTTCATAGGAATCTGAAACGACTGTGTGTATATATTATTACTAGGTCGTCATGCGGGTGTGTCTGCTACACACGAGCTTATATAACAACGATTCAGTGCCATCATTTTTTTGGTGATGCGTGCTTAGTCGTGACGGTATATGGGTTGGTGCGTGCAGGCAAGGCGATGGGTGCCATTTACTCGCGGACCTGGGTTCGAAACTCGGTAGAGTACTAATTTAATTTCTCTAACCTGTATGATAGTATATGTTTATATATATATATATATATATATATATATATATATATATATATATATATATATATATATATATATATATATATATATATATATATATATATATATATATATAATCAGTCAAACATCACATTCGGAATGACACTTCCAAATAATGAGTATAGAAATATGTTGAAAAATTTCAAATTACGATATTACTTATCCTCTTTATTTTTGAGTTATAGCAGTTGAGACAACAGTTCCGTTTCCATTAATGTCTCTACATGTATATCCCATGTTGTGTCAGTCATTGTATTCCGTGTATTTATGCATTCATCTGGCAAAGTTCCATCAGTAATGTTTTCTGATTCATTCGATGGGTTATAATAAAATTGCGTCAAAAGATTACTTCAAGGAAACAACACATTCAAAGCTATTACATGTTATTTTCCTTAGATTAATAGGTTTGAACTGTTTAGTTTATCAACAATATTTAAACTTGCTAGTAACAACTTTTGGATTAAGGAAAAGTTATTGATATGAACTTGTGTAAAAAGCATGAAATTGATCCTATGTATTTTGAAAAACTAGTTAATTATTTTGGCATTCCAAGACTGAATGATTTACAGAAAGATTTTTGGATGGCCCTATATCATATACATAGGTTGCAAAAGTTTTTAAACAAATGCCTATTTGGATTGCCCTATATCTTATACATAGGTTGTAAATGTTGTAAACAAATGCCAAATGAAAAAGTCATGGTTCTGATGGATCCACAATATAATTTTATAGTTTTAGAAGGATATTGGTCAGTTTCTAGTGAAGGCTATTAACTGCAGATTTATCTTCCACGAAAGAAGAAGGAATAATTATAGGTATACCAAAAGGCAATAAACCTAAGCAATATATTTCAATTGTAGACATATTTCACTCTTGAATGTATCATACAAATTTTGTTTCTGGGTTTATTGTAAGCATGGTTAAAACTATTACCCATAATCCTACATTGTGATCAGACAGGGTTTATAAAGGGACCATTCATTGGAGAAAATATAAGAAACTTTTATGACCTATAAACCCCAAAACATTGACTAATTCCTTTAATCGACTTTGAAGAGGCATTTGACTAAGTTGAGTGGCCATTGTTTGATAAAGAAGAATAATTAAGTAATTGGATAAAACTTCCATCGGACTAAAATGGTCAAGTTTCCAGCTGGTTTGGTACTGAAAGAGTGATAAAACTGCGAGACCTCTCTCCCGATACATTTGTATCATCTGTGTAGACATTTTAAACCATATAATATGCACACAAAAATATGGATATTATGAGAATAAATATAGGTGTCATTTTGTTCTCCATATGCTGATGATAGTTCAGAAAAATCTATGTTTACCTTACATCTTTTAAATCAATATTAACATTTTCTGTCTTCAGTATAACAACTGCAGGCACAAAGGTGACTTGAATCGGATGTAGGACTTATAGTACTGTGTAATATTATCCAAATTATAAACTTCTTTGGGGTACTGAGTGTGATGTTTTAGAAGTAATGTTTTCAACTAATTTGAGAACAATTGCATCTCTTAATTACCCATTTAAAATTCGAGAAATTAAAACCCTGGCAATTCAGTGGAATAAGAGGTTTTAACAACATTTGGAAAATAGTATTAAACATATATCAATATCAAGAATTAATCATCTTTCATTGTCATTACAAAATCCATCTACACATTCCTTGTATACTAAATATATTCTTTCACACATTTTTATTGCATGGATCAAATGACAAAGTTAGACGAAATATTGTAGTAAATGATTATGATTGGGTATAAATATGATTATTATACTCAACTTCGTGAATGTTTTAAAACTTGTATGGCTAAGAGAATGTTTCTGGGGAGTCTAAACAGGAAAGACCGTTACAAGTTTCAATACCAGATGTTGATGATTTCTTTGTATTTGGGATAGATATTTTATTAATGCAATAAGAGGGGTCTCAATCCTTGTTGGTTTTTAAAGCAATTTTAGAACTAACTTGATCATAAGAAATGATCACAGATAACCAATTTTTGGACACACAAATATGGTTATATCCTTATATTACAATAGATAGAAAATTCTTTATAATAAGCTATTGTTTAAGAAAGGCATTGGATTTGTGAATGATTTTGTCCATACGGTTGATTCCTGTATATAGTTTATTAATTTGAAAACAGATTTTTCTATTTACATTATTTTCATAGATTATCAAAGCTAACTCACAGTGATAAATTCATACAAAAGTAAATTCAGAATCAAGTATGGTCCCAAATTTACAACAGTCTTCTAATTATAGTGTTGTGCATATTATTATTAATTTCTTTTTAATGATGTAGAAGTGTATATGAAAAACTCACAGGAAACAATGAAACACCATCGTCTAGAAGGAAATAAAATTTTGAACTTGGTGAGTTTAAAGAAAAAGATTAGCAGCCATAATTGGTTATTACAATATAAAACTACTAAGTATCCAAACTTTAGATGGTTGCAGTTTAAAATATTGGCTACGAATGCATTCCTTAAATAAATTTAAATTTAAATTATTCCAAATGAACTCTAGTCTTGTCACACGTTGTATGAAGGGACAATTCCTCATGCAATTCTGGATCATAGAGAGCATAGTTTTCTAAATGGTACCTTGCAATGAGTAAAAAGCTATTCTTAGATATTTTTTTCGGTCGAAATGATAGTATGCATACTATTCCAGTCCAAATTCAATAAAGTTAATTCACTTCTCATATTAAAAAGCAGATTTACTGATATTGGCAACATACCATTTTGTTGGCATTTATTCCACTCGAAAAGGTCCCATCATTCTGAACGAAGAGATGACTCGTTTTGGTTGGAGTTAGTATTTTACGACAAAGGAACCCAAGTAGGTTACTTGGTACTGACGCAACTCTAGTAAAGTGCCATGCACAAAGACACAAGTGTAGCCGACCTAAGCTGATCTGATGGCAAGAGTTGAACCTGCATCTTAAATTTATGTATTTCACTGTATTGTATTATATGGTGCTCGTATTGTATTAATGTATTGTATTAAGTATTGTATTGTACTAAATAAGGTATTGATTCTATCATATGGTATTATACAGTAATGTATTGTACTGTATTTATACGGTACAAATGTATCGTCTATATTTATCCTATATTGCATGGTATTGTATTTATATTGTATCAAAGTATTTTCTGGTACTGTATTGTGTAATACGTTATTGTACTGCAATGCAAATAGAATTAATCGCAAACAAAATTCCCCCAAGCAATATTTTAAGCCGGCTCAGGATGAAGGGAGGCCAAGTGTTAAATAAATGGGATAACACAAAAAAGCCTAAGAACGAAAACAAAGCAATAAAATGCGGTTGCGCATGGTATACCTTGTTTTATCCCTTTCACGAACATAAATTATTTAAGCTTAAATGACGCACTTGTCGACTAAGAACGTCCGGTTTGTATAGCTCTTTTTAACACTTGACGGGAAAAGAACGGAAAAAGACGGATGTTAAAATCTGAGTAAACAATTAAAAATGTTATGGAAACGTGTTGTTTGATTCCAAATAACTTTTCTATGCAAGAGGGAATTTTTATCAGTCTCAAAGTAAAGAACTTTTTATTGCTTCACTAAAAAGATGAAGCTGTAACAAATTTATAATTTAGTTTTTCATATTATATTTTAACATGGCTAATCACTTAACCACTCTCTCATGGCAAGGAGCTATGCACGTACGCATTACGCGTAGAATTCGTAAAACTGCATTCTTTATATATATCATGGTTCCAGCTTTGTGGGAAATCGGTAGCATGTCACTGGAGGAAACCATTAAAACATCGATAAAAGTTGTATGTTAATATTTTTAAAAGGATGAAATTTATAGAATTTGAACATACTTTATATTCGAGATCCTTTGACATGCAAGTTCCCGACAATCAACGTTAAACAATAATGAGGAGCAGTCGGCAACTATTCAACTGTGGACTGCCCCTGAGGCTCGGGCATTGCCGCTGGCTCATTTTTTTCATGGTATTTGTATTGTTTTCGTCGCAGATGTATGTGGCTTGGATTATAAAAAGATTAAACTGGTGTTAAAAACAAGGGAATATCTAATCATTGTCCATCCAGACACTGTAGTGCAAACTTTATTGTTTCCATTTAACCATAAAACCAAACAGTAAGTTGGGAACGGAGTAGGATTTCCGGGGATTTCACGACACCTCCATGCACAAACATCCAGTCACTTGTCACTTGAAATTTGAAAATCATTTTATTCTGGCGCACGTTTCTTTGGGTGTTATGAACACTTTGAGTAAATAGACCCATAGACTTTTGTTTCGTTGCACTTTAGAGGAAAGTCAGGGCCCATCTGATATTTTGGATTTCCTCCCCCCGCCGACAACAATTGACCAGACCTGACCACGTTATCCCACTTCCGGCTTTGTACATTTATTCGCAAAACATCTCTAACATCATTTCCCTCATTGGTGCAAATTTTCTGAGGCTTATGATTTGGGGGAGATTTTTTTATAAGTAGGAATGAAAATTTTTAAAGAAGTTTTAAATAGTCTTTACTGCCACTTGTTTTCAAAAATGTATTGCTTAAAATCTGGTATGTGAAATCAGCAGTTTTAACAAAGAGCCATGTTATTCCAAACTTCATGACTATTCTATTTCATATAGGTTGTTGGGGATTATTTCACTTGATAAATTGAAAGATAGAAAAACATCGCATTTTATTGGTATATTAACTGAATTTTGAAATATCAAATAAAATCAGACAAATATCTCAAGTAGTGAAACTTAGTTACTCACAAAATATCAACATAGAGAAACAGTTTGGATTCTATATTTTGAAAATATTACAGAAGTAGAAGGAAACTATAATAGTGCAATATAACATTTGTGAAACTGCGCATTTCTGTTGATATTACGCAAGTGGAAATGGTTTCGATGTATTTTATTTGTATGCGAGCAGTTGTCCTCGTGTGTATATATATATATATATATATATATATATATATATATATATATATATATATATATATATATATATATATATATATATATATATATAATTATTTATTTTTGATGTCCTCCTAAATATATATAGTTTAATACAACTATAATATAACTATATATAGTTTAATACAAACAATACTATCATACAGGTTAGAGAAATTAAATTTGTACTCTACGGAGTTTCGAACCCAGGTCCGCGAGTAAATGGCACTCATCGCCTTGCCTGCACTCACCAACCCATATGACGTCACTCTTTTACCATTTAACCTTTTAGTGGAAGATAGAAAGACGCGTATGATTGAATGACGAGTCCTACGATGGTCGACTTGAACATATCTATTTTAGATATTTTGTTCACTTCCCACTTAGTACTAAATGACTGAGTAAAACCCTAATGATCAGAATAATGAAAATGTCTCCTTTTTTGTCCATCTATTGACGCTACTGGCATATTTTTCCGTATTTATCTGGTCACGCGGAGGTCAATTGCTTTTTCATGAATTCATGATTACTCTACGTAGAATATTAAAAGTGGCTATGGCCGATAACAATTTGGTCATTATTCTAGCTTAACTATTCGTAAGGTCGTGTGCCTGCTATTCAACACGGGGCACTTTTGTCCGCAGAGAAAAGGGGCAGGGAAAACAGCTGGTGGCTGCAAAATACTAAAAAGGACCATTTGAAACTATCTGAAGTTAGCACAGCCTTGAAACATAAGATAAAGGGTAGTATAGTTCGCGGTTGTTTATTGTTCATGTGTTGACATGTAGGAGTTAGCTGTCTCTTTCAAACACTTTGTTCCAAAGCTTATTAACGTTGTGAGATAATCAAAATTCACATCTCTCCCATGCAAATTACAACGAATAATCTGAAACAATGACTATCAAGCGATCCAGAAGAATTATAAATAAATTATATTGAATTGGTGGATCTTTTAAGCATAACTACATGTATAGCTACCAGAGAAATGTGTTCTCAGTGTAAATAGGATAAGTTCATATTTCTGTATATGTCTGTGTCTGTGTGTTTGCGCATGTGTGTGTTTGTGCGTGTGTGTGATGTGAGCAATGTTATCAAACATCCTTGATAAGACATTTCTTTTGAGAAGTGTTCCACAGTAAAAACGTTTCGAATCATTCGATACATTTAAACAACTACCTCCTGAAAGATGACTCTTTCAAATACATTTAAGCAACCATTTCCTGAAAGATGACTACATATTAGGGTGGCCCCAATTGATCCATAAAAGACTTTATTTCAACATAACCAGATAACGAGTTTTCGAACCAAATCACAGAATCCTTGTGAAGTAAAAATATAATTGATTGTAGACAACGACTGTGACACTCCACATAATCGTTTCTACCTTTGAGCTTGTCTTCCTTTAAGAGTCGATTATAATGAAATGTCCTTGCCAAATGTTCCCATGAGCAAGCTGATCTCCAATCGTTTTAAAACTGTCGCGGCTGATTTCAGATTGTTGAGTAAAATGGTAAATCAATAGTAAGTGATCAAGCTTGAATGGTGTTGATGAAAAATGATTTGCACTCGAAGTACGGCGATGAGTACATGTAGGTTGCTTATCATACTAGACACTAAAATAAAGGCGCTAGCTCAAATGTAGAATAACAGAAATTAATTAATTTAATCTAATTAATGCTTTCATTGCACTGACCCTCTACAGAGTAATAATACACTATATTTTGTAACGACACGTATGTTCTGAAATACAGTTTCATGAATCAGATAATAAATGCCATACACCATTTGATATGTTCATTTCAAAACCAGTCAAACAAATTGCTTTCCCCGCTTAAGCTTTTGGATAAAATACTAATCTCTGAATTGTTTTCTGGATTAAGTTGCCATAGCAACGCTTGACATAATAGGAAGGCATCTATGACAGTCCTGTCATGACATCTTTAACAATAAAGTTCTTAAAAAGGTAATCAGGTAAATGTCCCGACACTTGTGGTAGACTAGACCACTCTTGTTACCAGGTGTAGAAGGGGTTGTTCTCTCTTCATAAAACTGCCTTTCTGAGATAAATGTTATGTTTCGTACAATCAATCCCATCCCATTTTAACATTGCATATGCATATCAATGCGCTCCTAGTCAATATTTTGCTGTTTGTTTTCTAACTCCTCACTAGGTGACTAAAATAAATATTAAAATGGTGACTTTTTGATTGTCAAAACAAGGTACTGACTTCAGTCTGAAAAGTAGGTTAGGAAGTCGATCCCACGATACTTCCTTGTTATTCATTAGACGTAAAGGACATGACGACTTTTGCCCTCTTTTCTAGAAGAATATTTGTAATGAGATTTTATGTATTTCTTTGCAGAAGTGGATTATTAAATATATTGAATTTATTCCCTATGCATGTAAAGTCATTCACAAATATGACTTGCAGACTTTATATTTTATACAAGATAAAACCTTTCCCGCTTAAAAGAAAGGAAAGTAAATCATATGGAACACCATAAATAAAAGCCAAGAAAAGAATTGTACTGGTACAACTGTTATCCAGGTTTCTGGTCACAAAATACAGTATGATAATTCATAATTGTTCACATTACAATATTCCATAATGTATGATACAATATTCCATAACGTATGATACTTCCTAATGGTCAGCATTGCAATAATCCGTGCAGTATGATGCATCATAAATGTTGAAATTGCAATATTCCATAATGTATGATACTTCCTGTCAACATTGCAATAATCCGTGCAGTATGATGCATCATAAATGTCGAAATTGCCATACTCCATAATGTATGATACTTCCTGTCAACATTGCAATAATCCGTGCAGTATGATGCATCATAAATGTCGAAATTGCAATACTCCATAATGTATGATACTTCCTGTCAACATTGCAATAATCCGTACAGTATGATGCTTCATAAATGTCGAAATTGCAATACTCCATAATGTATGATACTTCCTGTCAACATTGCAATAATCCCTTCAGTATGATGCTTCATACTTGTCAATGTTGCAATATTCCATAATGTATGATAATTCTTAATTGTCAACATTGCAATGCTCTATACAGTGTGATACTTCATTGCAATATTCCATACAGTATGTACTTCATAGCTGTCAATGTTGCAATACTCCATGCAGTATGATACTTTATAATTGTCAAAGTTTCAATACTCTATATAGTTTGACACTTCATAATTGTCAACATTGCAATACACCATACAATATCATACTTCATAATTGTCAACATTGCAGTATACCATACAATATCATACTTCTTAATTGTCAACGTTGCAATACTCTATACAGTAGCATACTTCATAATTTTCAACATTGCAATACTTCGTACACAGCTATTATTGCGGATAGAATTATCTTGTATGAAAAGTACAAAGACTGAGCGACCTATTTTGGTCGCATATTAGGAATAATTTTCGCATGTACATGGAAAATAAGTACATAGTATTTCTGATGAGGAATATGTTCAGCACGTACTATGTGGGGAATTCTCCTACACAAGTAGAGTCCCTGGAGTCTATAGAAACTTTATGTCAGCTGCAATATTTTCTGTAGGAAGTTTACAAGAGGTTTGAAACTGATCGGAAATTTTGTTTATTTGTGAGGGTTTTACTAACTTACCAGACGATAGTAAACAAATGTATAAACTCAACATCATCCAGTTGAGTTACCTCACAGATAACTTGATTTCATAGCATTGATTACACCATTCTATAACTGTTTATACACTTGATGTAATAGTTATCATAGTTTTCTACTTTGTATGGTATATGTCATATATGTTGAGTTGGGGAATTATAAATGACTCATTTAATTATAGATAATGTCGTCAAGATTAAAATGATATAATAAGTGTCTGCATTTCACATATAGAATGGAAAATCTCGACCTTAAAAGGTTTACTTAAAACATTCTTACTTCATTGGATTATTTGATTCATTTGAATGTACACGATAAGACCACTTAACTGGTAGGTGTCAACCATATCGACTTTCTCCCTACGATGGAAGACTGTAGCGGTCGTCAAATGACTGGAACCATTCCTTATCGGAAGACACTGGTATGGTACGAGGGATCATATCAATCAAATATGTATGTATGTATGTATGTATGTATGTATGTATGTATGTATGTATGTATGTATGTATGTATGTATGTATGTATGTATGTATGTATGTATGTATGTATGTATGTATGTATGTATGTATGTATGTATATGTATGTGTGTATGCATATATGCACGTATGTGTGCATGCATGCATGTAACTGTACGTCATGCCTTGTCATTCTCGTGCCATTTTCAACTTTGTCATTAATCTCTTAAAAAAAGAAAAAAGCTGGATTTAACAGCATTCTTAAGATGTATGTTTTGTTTTGCATAATTATTCAATTACAAGTTGTCGCCGTCTATGTAAATTAGCACTCTCAGCGTAACATAAATCCGCTTATACTTGATTGGTTTCTCCAAATGACCCACTAAAATTAAACTGGCGACCTTACTCCTCTCCAAACAGGCAATGACTTTATGCAGGTTGCCAAGTCGATACCCGGATACTTCCTGCTTTTTCAGTGGAAGTAAATCAGAGCATTTGACGACTATAACTAATTGATAAAAAAGTAAAACTAATGCTAATAAATAAAAAATAAATAAATAAATAAATAAATAAATAAATAAATGCATGTTTTTCTCTTTAAACAATATATGTAATTTACTGTTATGCATGAAAAGTTAGATCATAAAAACTTAAATCATAAATGTTTATTTGTATTCGTATAAGAGACATATATACATATATATATATATATATATATATATATATATATATATATATATATATATATATATATATATATATATATATATATATATATATATCCGTTTTAAATAATAACATTTTTTCGACCAGTATAATGACCTAAAATTTTGCACATAACTTTATTTCTTCCACCACCCCCTGTTGTCGCGGAATTGTATAAATCCTATTATTTATTTAAGATATGTACTCGGGTTTCGTCTGTACAATGTTACCCGAAAGTGAGTTATGTATATTGTACAATATTTCGAAACAGTGAATTCGGTTCCTTCTATGTCGCACGTGGAAAGTGCATTCGATAGGAAAGACCGAATTTTTCCAGCGCACAGACGATGATATCGTCTATTTATAAATGCCTCACCGTAAGTCGATATCATCAAATAAAGTCATCAGGCAAACGCCCATGCATATACGACTATAATTTCCAAAGCAAGCAAGATATCGTCAAATTACGGAAAGTGAAAGTCTTGTCAGATAAACAGAGGAAGAATAGCAGAATTAAACGAAAGGAAACGAAACGGACTTTGAATTTAAGGCCATAGAGCAAGAATATTAAAAGAAATTAATGAAATACAAAAGAAATGGAATACAATATGCAATGATGAGACTCATTCTTGTTGAGCCGGGAGAAAGGACAGATTGACAAAATTCCGTTATTGAAACTCCTTCCTGTGACCAGAGAGAAAGGACACTCGCCAAACTGTAATCATTAAAAGATGACTTATCGCATTGGAAAACGGATTTGTGATTCACATTACGTAAGAAATGTTTAAACAATTTAAACGAAAGCGATGAACAGTTATTAAACAGTTTAATATTAATTTAATTTTACCAATAAATATTATAGCTACATTTTAAATTTTACTGACTACAATTTAATTGACTAACAATTATTCATGCATTACTTTAATAGCTTATTAAATTTATTAATAACTTAACTAAAGCCACTTAATATTATATTTACGATCAAAATTATCATTCAAATATTAGACAAGAAACTCGTGGAACCTGAACTAGTTTTCACGTGATCGCGAAAGCGTAGTGTGAACGCTGCTCGTGCCTAATTAAGATCAAACAACCTATGCGCAAAGCAGAAACATAATATATATTTATTTATTAAAATTAAAAAGTACACTTTCTTGAAATTAAATATGAATCAATTTAATTTAACTTAAATTTTAGACATGTATGACACCATGATTAGTTATCAAATAACTCCAGAAATTTGATATCTTAGAAGAAATAATAGATTTGAATGATGTACATACCCTTACTCAAAATTAACAAAAACGCAATTTAATAGAATTGATGTAAGAAACATATATGGAAAAAAATTAAACATAAAATACTTAACTTGTCACAAGAGTGCTACTCAAATGTCAGTCTGTGCGTGACCACACTAATAAACACTTAAAAGACTTGCTCTTCAGCTGTAGAGGTATGTAAGTTATTTGTTAATATTTTGCGTATATGTATTTATCGTTATAGCTGATTTACGTACTATCATGTTTATTTTTGTATGTTTTGAATGTATCTTTGGTTTGCGAAGTATAATGCAAATATTTTATATCCTTGTTTTGTTGACTTTGTAAGGGATTTATATTAGCAATATAAAGTTGCATTTTATTAAGAAACGTTTAGTACCTTAAGAATCTTATCCGACACTGGTTCATTTCTGAACCTGTTTTGTAATGTTTATCAATAATTTAATCTGTATAACTTACCATATATAACGTCATTACTTGTTTATCATATATACCAGGGTCATGCGTAGTACACGGTGTTAGATGTATTTTCAGCTGGTTGAAATGCCTTAGTGTATGTCCTTAGGCGTTATCATATCATATATGCCCGTGTCATGCGTCGTACATGGTGTTAGATGTATTTTAAGCTGGTTGGAGTGATCCAGCTGATCGGAGTGATCCTTGCTGATCGTAGTCGACTTGGTACCAGCTACAGAGCTAACCACAAGTCGACCATAGCAGCTGCAAAGATGAACCACAGCAGCCGTAGAGCTGAGCGAAGTGTTGCTGGTCGTGTTGCAGTTGATGGGTCGTTGCTAACAGAATTGTCGGGCGCTGATTGCTTGATTAACCAAAGAATTGAAGGGTGCTCGGTGACTACCGATAATAATGCTTGCTTCATTGACCAGTATGACCGGTAGAAAAGTGTAATATCGACGGGAGAATTGTGTTACTCCATGCATGTAATATTTTAGCCGGTGGTTAATTTTGGTGTTTGTCATACCCAGGGTTTTGGAAGTGTAAAGATATTTTTGTATGATTCTGTCCAATCAATGTATTGTTTTACTATTTTAGTAAAATACTTTGGACTTTAATTGAATACATCATTTTTACTGTTGAGTAAAACACATACTTCTTTCATATGAAATTTTTGTGTATCGTTCACCTTTGTCAACGTACTGTGTAAGGTCATTTATTTGTGTTTGTTTCATTTTAGGTTCGGGCGGATTGGTACTATGTCCAATATTTTGATCTTATCTTATACAGGCACGTATTATTCAATAGTCTTTTATCATTCAGGTCATACATCAATAAACATTGCATTTGTGTCACCATCAAGTGTTCTGTTGTAAATTTAAAATCCATCCGTTATCTTGTTACACCCACAATAAATGAAGAACGTAAATAGATACATAGCTTAATACACAGAATTAGGTGATAAATAATTACTTAGCTGTATAAGTACTTGTACGTTGGTTAACCTTATTTGGATAACATGTAAGTGAAACATGTTTATCCTGTAGATTGTCCATTTTGCTATTTAATATTGTCGAAGCAATCAGTCATTAACACAAACATGTCCTGCCTTCATCGTTAACATACACATGTACTACTTTTTTCAGTCATTAACATGCTTATTTACTACCGTCAGTCATTAACATGCTCATGTACTACCTTTAGTCATTAGCATATGCATGTGCTACCTAAGGTCATTAACATATACATGTACTGCCTTTAAGGTCGCGTCTAAACGTTTCGTTGGTATGAATACAGCGACATTTTTTACTTCTCATAAATATCGTATCCAACAAAACCATTCACAATTGTAAGTATTCTATCCTATATTGAATACTTAGCAGAATGTATATATTTACAAACAGTAAAACATCGAACAATGTTGGAAGTTTGATTTGAAAGTTTATTTGAAGAGAAGGTACAAAAATTTGCAAGTTTCATAAAACAACTAAGCTATTTGCACAACAATGAAAGCAAAGCTCTCAACAGCTTACATATTTGTGGTTTTATTCAATATGGAGGCTAACATTGTTTATTATTATACATAGTCATTTTTTATATTATTGATTTTTATAGATTATTACGATTATTTTTGCTTAAGGCCATTCGATAAACAAATTCTGTAAATCAAACATATCGAGTAGTTTAGGATGGATCTCGCGCAATCAATATGATTGAGCTTAGCGTCCGATTTATTAAATAGTTTTCTGTTTCCTTTTCATGTAATGATCCCTATCTGTATGAAAACAGGTTCATTTACTTAATTGTAAGCTATTATCATAAGCCAGAGATAAATCGAAATAAAGCACGTGCAGTTTGGACTAATGGGTATGCAAGTGAAATTGCACGTGACACTAATTGCAAATTGCATGGTTTAAACATACATTTATCTTGCTTCTCCCTCAGTTTCATATTGGGCGTGCTTTATGACCATGCATTTTTAATTTTTCTTTGTGCATATTATGGTTGAGTGGTTCGGAAGACGCTTTTATTCTACGGTTAAGTCTGCACGAAAGCGCGGTAGACGACCGTTGTGGTTTACAATCAGCTTGTTTTGCCTATTTAAAAATACTATCTTGTCGTTTGACGGAAGGTTAAGCCCAGAGATCATTACAAACAAAAGAAACCGTCAACAGCCATAATTTTGACTACAAAGAGAGCATTAGCAAATAAAATCAGTGACAGAAAATGACCATTCCGCGGTGTCTTCTGTCTTCTTGAAAACAGCAATTGTATGGCCGAAACGACTTTGCTTTAAAATGTATGATCGACACTTACCCTACTGTATGGATATACACGATTCATCTATAAAAATAATTGTTCATGCGTTGGGTACTTTTTCATTTGTATTTGTGCGTCAGAAAGTATGCACAAAACATTTCGTAAATTAAATCTTTCTACTTAAATGTTGGAACCATTGATTAAAGAGAATACTTTAAGATTAATAATTTGAAAATCATTTTTGATCTAATGTTTATCTTTCATTTCACGTTTCTTTCATTCACTTTTTTATTATGAGCGAATATTTTTTTTATTTAATTTTCCTGCTAGATCTTTTCTGGAATTATCCGATGAATTATGAAACTTTTAAATATTACTCATTCTACATTATCCATATTACCAACTATGTTCAACAATACTCGTGGCACATTATTCGATAGCACGAACTATGTTTTGAGCAGTCTGCTAGTCACTGGAATTTTTAAATTACGTCAGAGTAAGAAACCGAAGGATTTGGGGTGGTGGTGTCATTTTGTGGCTAAAATCTCCAGTTTGTCAATAAATTACACCATTGACTTGTTATCCCTGGTACTATATACAATGTCAATAAATTACACTATTGACTTGTTATTCCTGGTACTATATACAATGTCAATAAATTACACCATTGATTTATTATCCCTGGTACTATATACAATGTCAATAAATTTTACCATTGACTTATTATCCAAAATCTTTACTATGATGTAAATAAATTACCATGGACTTATAAGACCGGGTACTTTTATGATGACAATAAATTTCACCATTGATTTATAATCCCAGGTACTTCTCAGGTCAAAAAATGACACAGTTGACTTATAATAACAGAAAGTTACTTTGATCTCAATAAATTGCACTATTAACTTATAATTTCAAGAACTTATAATGATTTCAAGGCACATACGCATGCATGCAAAATATCAAGTTCGCAATATTGAGTAAATTTCGGAAAGTTCAATTAATTGCTCGTTTCAACCAATCTAATAGCACGTAGAGTTGTTTGCTTTGTCAACTGCTAAAAAAGGAAATTACAATAAAAAAATATGATCTGTTGTAAATTTGCTATTTTAATGCTGTATAGTTTTAAAATTTAAATCTCAATTCGCTTTGTCCTAAGCCTTGATTCTTCAGTTTCACTGGACACTGACGACCTGGATCGAAAATCAGCAAACCACTGCAATCGATTTTCATCGGATGTAAAAAGATCTTTTTTAAAAAAATGCTTCTTCTTCATAAATCGGCATCTTTTTGATTTTTGTCCTCGACATCTTGATTAAAATGACGACTAATTTAATTTTTTTCTGCACTCCTGAAAGTGCAATATATATTATTAACACCAAATTTTACGGCCGCCAAAATATTGAAATGTCATTAAGTAGACATTACATTTTGTTTTGAAGTGGAGACAATATTATCAACCATCGTAACAATGGAAAGAATGTTGGATAAAGACTGTCCAAGCAAGAATCCGAAGACACTAGGGAAGACTGAACTTGAAACGGTATAGCCCTTGTTAAGCAGAGCAAAAGCTATGAAGTAGTAAATAAGTTTTTTTTTTTTTGCGTATTGCCCCTAAAAATCGTCCAATCAAATTCAAAGAAGCCATTTATCGCAACAAGGACACTCCACCACCCGCTAATGTCAGGCTGAGAATTACAACTGTGGTGACAAATTTTATGACGGTCACGCGAAAGTGTTTGATTGGACGATTTCTAGGGGTAATGACCCGGAAACACACCCTAATCATTTACTACTATAACGATATCATCAGATTATTTATAAAAATTAGATAAAATTGATATTGATGATTGATATATTGCTGTTCTAAATAAAATTTTACGTAAGTGATTACATTATAGGAGATGGGTTTTCCAAAAACGTCAATATAAAACGTTGCTTGATTTAAAAAATACTTTTAAAAGATTTAATTCGAAACCGCATTCGTCAAATGATGCAAAAATAAGTCCGAAAAAAACTAGAGATTATTTTAAAGAGGCTAAGCATTGCAAATCCATTCACTATGGATGAATATTGTTGTTTGCCAGGGCGGTAGCTATAAAATTAAGAGGTTGGACTACATATCCAATGCTATTTATCGATAATATAATCGATATGTTTATTTCTGATGATTGTATAAAATTTATTCTTGACTGATGTCACCTTGACTATTACTGATATATTTTACTTAATATGTTTTTGATAAGGGTTTTCCATACCTGCCGATTCTCACTAGAATAATATTAGTAAATATACTGTCAATTATTCTATATTCACGTATTAAAACATCCACATCGTATTTGCTGCCACGTAAATATTATCGAATTGAATCAAGCAACTTTATCTACGTGACTGGTGGTTTTACACACACTTATTTTGTCTTAAATTGCGGCTCAAGTAGCTAACACGACACGGCAATAGAAACACCGGATGTTATGAACAAGAACGGATTTCATGATAATCCGCTTGAGATAATACCTGATACGGTCATAGGCAACGGAAGACGTGAAGTTATTCGTTGATTCCGCTGTAATCTTTGTAACACCGTTTAACGCACCAGGGTGTTTTGTGATAAAACTTGCAATATTGTATTAGCGCATCAAGATCGGGTTTTGGAATATCTTCCGAAACATGAACGAAATCATTGATTTACTTTTTCTTTATTTATTTTTTTACACAACAGTAAATATTATATACCAACAAGTGAAACAAGACACTGACGAAACTTCTAGTGAGCAGGATCAGCCAGAAAAACTCTGTATTTTCATAAACATCAAACGAAGTATCTTTATGACACGCATCAGTTAAAACTTTGCTTTTCTTTAATTAAAACTGTCATATTTTTCTCCAGATCGCGAATACGAACTTTTTGCATTTACCAAGCTGTTGTAATCGCTTTCTGTTACATAGTAAATTCAATTACTAAATCGAGTTTATTCAACTTAAAAATTTTAAGAACAAAATTTTGTCTGATAATCTTATATGCGGCTATGACATTTGACAGCACTACTCGCCGAAGCTCGTTCTGATTCATTTTATTTTGTGCAACAAACTAATTAATCATGCCATCAACTTATTGTACTGATGTGTGTATATTTTCTCTACTTCGGTGTAATAATTTCGTATTAATAACTATCTTAAGCTTTGAAATGATGGCTGTGAAACATCATCTGCTTCAATAATGTAGTAAGAATCGAATTTTACTCGCATATGTGTTGATTCGACTTCGTTGAATAATGTTTCTTGCTCAGCATTATGGTAATTATCAACTTCTAGTTGATGTCTTCTATTATCTTTAATGATTTGTTGATAATAATCGTACCAAATTCAGGTTTCTCACGTAATATTGTTATAATCGCGTTCGAGTACACTTTTATTATCATTTCTCTATCTGCTGATATATCGCTAACAATTTTAAGCAGTGGTAATACATTCCGAGCTCTTTAAGTATTTCTCGTATCGAAAAAGTATCGTTTAACTTTCTGCTTTTGTTCAATCGCATTTTTGTAACTCCGTCAATTTGTAAGACGGTTATGAGCATTATCTATTCAAGTTTCTTCTGGCTTTCTTCCACCGTGAGTTCGTAATTTTATTAAATCTGATTCATCAATTGTGTCTGAATTTTCCTTGTCAAGTTCGAACAATATCTTTGTCAGCAAAGCTTTCAACGCGCTTTTGTTCTTCGCGACTATCATGTGGTTGACAACATTTGCTTATTATATGGAAACATTTTTGCATCTTTTAACTGTGGTTCTCGCATATGCATGGCATGAACAAAATTGTCTTCTGCTGCTGTCAAATTTACTATTATCGACCCCTAACCTTTTTGATTTTGCTGATTCTGTTTAGCACGTGTGATTTGTCGCTGACATCTGTTGTAGAAAATCTGTCAAGATTTAAAATATTACCTAAAAATTCTTTTGTGACAGCTATAATTGATGGGTCTGTCATTTTGCTTTACATTATCGGAGTAGATTTGATAATCGAGTGCATATATCTGAAACGCGGTCAGTCTGGGAAATGGATTCTCCACAGAGAGAACGTATATTTAAAAATTATGATATTTGTCTACGGTATTCACCGTTGGAAATGTAAAAGACAATTGTTTTACCAAAATAAGTATTTGTTGTACTAAATAAAATTGTCTAGGTTACCTATATCGTTAGATCCCTCCAGCCGCTAGTGATAAATACGACCAAATCAGAATTTAATCTACCTCACATATGAAATTGCCAAACAGGTACTGAAATAAGAGGTTTAATTTTAATCCAGAAGTGTGCAGTTTACCCGTTTGTATTCCATTCTTGGCCGTTAAAAACAGAAAAACTAAAAAGAAAAGCATCATTTGGATTATGTCCGCTATTCTGTGGTGATGCACTTGCAACAAATCCAACTTTGTTATCCAATGCATCAACTAGAGTTGGAATAAATCCAACATTGTTTTTAATCCATTTTTTGATGACGCCAGAGGCCGAGTCAACGTATGATTTATTGGTGAGATCAGCAGGATTAGCTGCAGTATAATGTTTTGTTACATTGTTATTTCCCACATCAATCGAGCCTGTTTTCACATCTGTGATTTTCATAACCTACAAGATATCAACTGCATTAGATACAGTATTTTCTGCCGAATTTTTACATACTTTTAATTTTTTAAGTCAACGTCGACGGTTGGAGTATATATTTGCACCCATTATTTAACTCGTCAGACATTGTGTCGCCGTTTAGATTACGAAATTACTCCGTCTAACGTTAGTTACTTGATCGTCATTGGTAAGCAATCTATTGTCAAATTGTGTGTTATAAATTAACTTACCGTCCATATCAATCGAACATTGATATACCATACAGATGCAAATATGATGTTAATACGCCTTTAAAATGAACGTAACTTACTGTGTCTGTGTCATCAGCCGGAGGTGATTTTATTGATGATACAACTAATTTTGCGTTATTGCTCATCATCAAGTTATCTGTCATTGGATCTCTCTTTTTTACAGAAGCATTATAGACCGACTTTAGCTAATTATAACTTGTTGCTTGACTGTGTTCACATTTGCTGGTGGAAAATCTTGTTCCAACCCAATAATCATTTTGTCAGACGCTATTGTCAGATCCCTGCTCCATGTACCACCTTATTTACAGCGTTACCTTGCTATCGTTAACAGATTAAAGTTGAGCATAACTTACTGCTTGTGTGTTATCTGTACCAACCAGCGGGATAAGCCGTTTCTAAACCTATTTTTTTTTTGTTTTTCAAATCAATGTTACCGATCATATCACTTCCCGATAGTGATTGTTTATTATCGCCGACTGACGTAAACTGATCATGACTTACCTCTGGTATGTTGTTCACACTTACTTGCGGATATATTGTTTTAAGACTCAACATGCGTTGATTAGACGTTAACAAATTGCCGGTCATTGTATCGCCGGATTTCATGAGATGTCCTGATAAATCAACAGTTCCATTTTTTGTCAGAGCATCTGTTGACGCAGAGCCTATTAATGTTGTTCTGAATTTCGTGTGATAACTCATTACTTACACTTACTTCGTGACAATTTTTGTTTGATCTCATATATAGATGTAAATATTGCATTTTGATACTGAGCTCTAAGTGAAACAAACTCACAACAATGAACTGCCAAATTGTCATTATCTTATCGTTAGTCGGACAGAGTCTGGCAAAACAAACTTGCAGATGAATTTGCTTTTAAACGGCAACATTATCTACTATCGATTATACATGTATACAATAATCCGCAACAGGATAAAGATTAATTGTTAAGCGAATACAACGAAACGTTACGCGATGAATTTGGTGCAGGCGAAGGTATTTTTAAGATTAAACAACCAAAAGATCTGTTTCAAATAGCAGAAACTGATTTATACGAATATGTAATAATTGTATTTGATGATATTCCGTTGAACAATAGCAAAATAAATAAATCCTATCTTTCTTTCCATTATCAAGAAACATGAAATGTAATGCTGTTTATCTTGCCCAGGGTTTTTATAATGTCTACAGATTTATTAGGCGAAATACTGGTTGTCTTTTATTGTTTCCATGACTTGAAAATGTGGACGTAGAAAATATCGCAAACAAGCAATGCGGTGATGTAACGAAAGAAAAATTTATCGAATTGAATCATCATGCAATCGCTGACTGATACAACTTTCTCTTATTTGATAAACTTGCACGAGATCCGGTAAAAATGTTTCGCTGATGTATTGAGAAATTTTTGTAACAATTTTATACCTCACAAAAGTTTTGTGGCGTTGTACAACAATTACGGACAAAATAAATATTGAATTGTTAAAGAAATTGCTGCGACAAGAGCCTCATTTAAGAAAACAGTGCAGCAAGAACTTCAAGGAAAAGTAGACGCCGCGAAAGAAACTGCCAAGCATTTTAAACCAGTTACCGAGGCTGTACTGGGCAAGCAATCATATACTGCTAATGTGTGTCACCAGACACACTGAAGAAAATAGAAGAAAAATCACTGTTTGGTAACTTGGTGAGCAACAAAAAAAAACCAGACACCAATATCACTGTTAAACAAAATGTAGAAGAAGCTGATCCATATAAGCAGATAATATAAAATCTAGATGAAGAACAAATTCTCATAATAGAAAATATTAGAGAGGAGAACGTCAACAAACCATACACGAGTTGATCAGAACAATATACAGTACGATTAAAGAAAATGAATACGATACGTTTGATGATTATTATGGTTGTTGTTGTTGTTGTTGTAAGTTAAACGCCACAAAATAGGTAAAAAAAAACCCCGATAATAACCACCTATCAACTAGAAGCTTTCTAACATAACCACATTGGTCGAAACTCGAACCCACTCAGACAGAGGTGAGACGGCAGTGATCTGTAACGGTGATTGCTTTAGACCACTTGACAACTCGGGGTTCTGATGATAATGATACCAAACCTAACGTTAACCTAATCAAAACAGTGAACCAAATATGTTTGATCAACTAATGTAACGTTTGGTCAAGACAAGTGTTAGTAAGATGAATATGATTAGATTAAATCTGCTGGTGTAGAAAATATGAGTAGATTGCATATGGAAAATCGATATGATATTATTTCTAGTCTTTACTCTAAAACTACTACAGATATCTTTAGATAATGTGGAAGGTTTGACCAATGGTAGATTAAAATTACGCACACCAGCACAATTTCATTAAGAATGAAAAAGAGAACAACATGGGTATTTTGTCAAGGTGCTTACGTCAACCACTTAAGTGGTTGGCAGTCTGATGTTGCTGATATCATCGAAAAAAGCGGGTAATACGTGCATTGAAATAGATAACGAAATGGATCATTTATTGCAGGTGAATATGAATTTTACATCGCTATTTTGTCTAAAAGTGAAAAATAAAGATGATGTCAACAACGTTGTTACTTGACTCATAACAATCAACATCAGACAACGCAAACATTTCTGTCAATTGCAATCAACCGATCAATATCATGACAATATTAAATTGGATTAATTTCGATAACTGAAGAATTTAACACTGACGACTCAACAACCGAATTAGAGTACTTTGAGTACCTCGACGAAAATTCAAACAAACCAAATAAAACCGGTATCGGAACATTTCATATGTGAGACGAAGTTATGCTTCCATTGCCGCACAAGTTCGTACTTGATATACGTTGGCAAATATTAGACGCTGAAGGAGTAACATCGCAGCTAGAATTGAAGTGACTTTAGTCGACAACTGTTGTGTTTGTTTGAAAATGCATGTTACAAGCTAGCAGATCAAATCGTGGAAGATATTTCACCATAGTTGCCTGTTGCAAAGTACAATACATAACATTGTTTCTGTCAGCAACGATTACTCTTGGTCGGTAGCGACAAATATATTCTGGTTCAAAGATACTGACGCTGGATCAGCCTAATCAAATGATTTTATTATCAATATATTTATATCTGGAACAGACGTTGGTGCTAATTTGGCTGCTGTAAGAACTTATCGATAACTTATATGCTTAGAAATTGTGTCGTCAGGTGCAGCTTCCGATGAAGCAACTGTAACAGCGTCACTTACGATAGCTTTTAATAAGGTTGGACTTACTCCACCAGCAACTTCAGCTAACTGAACAGCTGCAAAAGTAGTGATAAACAACTTAATTATCAAAACTGTAGAGTATAATGAGGGTTATGCTAAACAAAAGAAATTTACAAAAGAGTCGCGTCAAATCACAATGCTGTTGCCGCTGAACACAATCTTTGAATTTTGCTGCGACGTCAACAAAGTATTTCGTGGAATCAAAGATACACTAATATTAGAGTAACAAAACAATGACACTTTGTTTAGCACTGATGGCGTACCCAATGCGCAGTTTAGAATTACCAGACTCGCGTTGTGGATGCCACGCATTCTGCCTTAGATAAACAAATCAATAGAAAGTGAAATATGTTTTCTTTATTGAACCAGAAATCGAAAATAGTGGCAGTAAGAGTCTTGTCAAATGTTATGGATACAGTGACAATTTTAATATTTGGATACCAACGTCAAGTATTTATAAGGTGAGCGCTTTCCTCACGATCAATTTCCTCATATTGTTTGAAGACCGAATTACATTTTGTTGGCTTACATAACGACGTCAGATATGATTTTCTTTTTTATTTCCTCAGCATCAGATGCAAAATTTTAACAAAAATAAAATCAGACTTTATGATCTTCTTTCGACCTGGCACAGACAAATTCATGAACGGCCTTAACATCTGACAGAACATTTTATGTTCGGCAACAGCAAAATCAAACTTTGATATTTTTTTACCAGATGTCACTTTACATGGTATCAGCCTATTGATGATCTGCCATATGATTTTTTATCAACTACGCTGACCATGTCGCTGTAATCGATATCACTGTCTTGGCATCATGTGTCAATAAAGTCAATCGATAAATGTGTTGTTGGCTTTGGCATTGATGACTACGTCATTGACAACAGTTTTTGATTTGACATCTTCAAGTTCGTCGCGGTAAATATCAGCCAATCATTTCATCAGATCCATTATGTAATTATCTTTTGTCTAAATCTTTGAAATATGATGGAAATTATTTAGATATCACGTGACATAGCTAACAAAAGCAAACCAGAGGAGGCAATTCGAAAAGCTTTTTTGGCAATAGAGAATCAGTCGTTGCTAATCTTATCGTCATGCGAGGAGACGAAGACAGGTTCTTCTAACCGCAGACGAAAAAAGTGTTGGAAGAAGAATATCGAGTGACAATAAAATACACATTAGCGCTCATCGTATCATGACAATAAAATATAACAAACAAGATAGCATTAATTACTGTCATTCATGTATTAGTCAAACAGAATTAGTTCTAATTCTAACGAATGCTTAGCGCCATCTCAATAACTTATTCCCTCAAATGTCGATTGTGATATTTCTGATTTTATTTTACCACGGGCAGAATCTTTTATTGATCTGGGATGAATTTTTAAATATTTCACTGCAAAAAAACTTGACTTAAATGTTATTTCCTCGTTTGTTTCAGAATTATTCCGGCAACAGGTCTCACAGATTTTCTAAAATTAGATCCGTCATGTTCTTTACCACGTTTTGTAGTTTCTTTTGCTTTAAAAAAGTCATAAATTTCCAATTGATTATCAGTTTTAATATTATTTTTATAATCCATAAACAAACCAGAATAAATTATGAAATTTATGAAATACCTTGTAAATAAATCGGTGTGATTTGTAATTAAATTTGTTAGTTTTAGTACCGCGTATGTTGATTGATATTTAAAGTTTCAATAAAATTTATTTTTACGCATCCTATCAAGCTCTGATCATTTGATTTGTAAAGATCAAATACTTGATGAGGTTAAAATGATTTTGTAAAGATAAATGTGAGATGTTATCTTCGGTATCTGCAACATTCACATGTTAAAGTCGCTGTCCCAGATGAACGTCTGCACAAAACAATGAGTACAAAAATCGTTCCTAAATATTTCAGTGGATTCCATATGTTTCAGATTTTACTGCTAATTTATAACCCGCTGCAGTCTTTTTTACCTAAGGAAACTCTGCCTTTTAGATTAATCACTGAACAAAGCATGTTTCCCGCACACATTGTTGTATTTCGGATGTACGTGATATTATTCCATCACATTAGCGTTCATCATATCATCTCATCGTAAATGTGCCATCGTTATTGTATTAGGTTTTCTACTTCAAGGTATTTCGAGAAATCAATTAGAAAATTGTACAATATAGTATAATATATGCTAAAATTGAGAGATATTGAAGAAAAAGAACACCCTAATCTCCACTCCTACAAAATTTTCGCTGGATTCGATAAAAGTTATCGATTTGATAACTACGCTGTCCTTGCAAATTTTTCGCCAACGAATTTATTTCATCTGCTCCAACCGAGAGTCAAACGTAAACTTCCCGCGCATAAAGCCTAAAAGACTCATAGAACAGTATCATATGATAGTATCAAAATTACATGTTACTGAGAAATCAACTGATTAAGAAATTGTTGATCAGTACATAGGCACAAAAGCTAAACGTATATTAATTGGAACTACCTTTTCTTTGCTTGCCGATGAAATTCATCATGAAATACAGAAAAATAGAAGCATATACTTCATCAGGATCAGGTTGAAAATTTGAGATAATTTCAGAAATTATATCTCGCACGAAGAAGTACAGTGTATTAGGCGGTAGCGGTGCTAGCGCTGAGTACGTTGATTTTTTCCAACGAAAATATAAAAAACCAAAATGAAATGCTGCATCAGCGCTAAAACAACGAGGAGAAATGTTTCCATTGGTAAATGCTTTCAGCGTCATTTTACGCAGAAATAGACGCTAATAGAGTTACCAAATATGTTAATCACGGGCACAATTACAAAATTTTCTGGTATTGACTTTCCCGTTGCTGAAAATCAAATACAAACGTTTGAGCAAGAAAACAATATTTCGTTTCCGTTAATATATTTTGTATTGATGAGCTAGACCGAGTATATCCAGGATGTTTGTTTGTTAAAAAAATAAATCAGTAAAGCTGACTTTATCTCTAACCAGCTAAGAGAAATCAAACCAATGTCTCAGCTGACAACGCAATAAAATTTAGATTTTGGAATAGCGAGGGACTGGCATATTTGTGAAATACCGTTAGACGATGATCGTGTTCATAACGACTGTCATGTAACAAGAAAATATCGTGGTCCAGCACATGATAGGTGTAATCTTAAATTTTATGCTTCTGATTTAATTCATGTTATTCTTCACAATTTCCGAAGCTATGATAGTCACATTGTCGTAGAAGCTTTTGGTGCTCCAGAAATCAAAGCGTGCTTAAAACTTTACGGGGGAATAATAAAGTGTATTCCAAACAATTTTGAGAAATATATGTCAATTTCCTTGGGTAAGTCAAGATTTATTGAAGTCTACAGTTTATGGTTTGATCGTTGGATGAGCTTGTTAAAAGTTGTAGTGACTTTAATAACCTTGCCGCGCATTTCGGTGCAAAATATACTTTGCTGACGCAAAAGGAATATTTCCGAAAGAGTATTTCGATGGCTGGTCAACGTTTGATGAAACGACATTACCTGATCGATCATCATTTTATTTACAACTAAAAAGTGAAAATATATCTCACCTCGACTTTGACTATGCGAAACAAATTTTGGAATAAATTTGGTCGTAAAACATTTGGCGATTATCATGATTTATATTTAAAAACGGATGTGCTATTACTCGCTGATGTATTTGAAAGTTTTAGAAAAGTCAGCCACAACAACTAAAGACTTGATCCTTGCTGATTCTACTCGGCACACGGCCTTAGCTGGACGCTCTACTAAAATTTAGTAAAGTGCGATGAGAGTTACTGAACGACGTCTATATGTTTAATTTTATCGAAAAAGGAAACCGCGATGGCATCAGCGTTATCACAAAAAATATTCTTGCGCGAATAACAAATACATGTAAGATCTTAATTCTGAAATTCCGTCGAAATATATTATTTACCTCGGGACAAATACTTTTTACGCTTAGGCAATGTCAGAACCAATGCTGGTTGGTGGATTTCATTGGATTTTGCCAAAACAATTTTTACGAGACCCTATAAAACAAATACCAAACGCCAACATCGTATACGTTATTTCATTGAGGATGATTTGGATTATCCAACTGCGCATTAAGATTTACACAGCGATTATTCTTTTTGCGTGGAATCAATGATTATCGATTACAGATTGTTATCGCAAGAACAGCAAGATATGGCTGGTGATAGAACAAACTCAATGGTGAGGAAATTAGTACCAAAACTTCTGGACAAACAGAAATATGTTTAGCATTAAAATAATTTAAAGCAAGCAGTTGATGCTGGTTTAATTTTACGAATGTTCATCGTGTATTAAAATGTAATTAGTCACCGTGGATGAAAGGTTATATTAACTCAAATACAACACGACGAGCAGTTTTCACAAGAGATTTTGGAAAGAAATTCTTTCAGTTGATGAATAATTCCATATTTGGAAAAGCTATGGAGTATATCCGGAAACGCATCGATATCTAAATTACTACTCAGGTGGCCTATTGGTTAGATCGTCCGCCTTGGATGCGCGAGGTCGCGGGTTTGAGCCCGGCCGAGTCATACAAAAAATTAAAGAATGGTACTAACAGCTTCCCCGCGTGGTGCTCAGCATTAAGAGGTTAGTGTTAGGATTGGTTGTCCTGGTGTCAGGATAATGTGACTGGGTTGGACATCATGCCATATGTCTGCGGCATGAGGCTCTAGAGCTAGATTTCACTATATACTGTCATACTACAGACATCGTAGCGATATGACTGAACAGTTGTTAAAGCTATGTTAAAATCTAAATCATACTCACACACACTCAATATCGAAATTGTTGAAATAAACGACGAAATAAACTTGATGCCGACAATGATTTTGTGAGCATGAAAATCTTTAACGAAAACCTTGTTGCGGTACAACGATAAAGAATACATTTAAAATTGAATAAGCCGATTTATGGCGATCCTGCGGTATTACACCCATCAAAATGGCTGATATCTTATTTTCATTACAACGTGTTTAAATCACAGTGGCCGTCAAGTAAATCGTTATTCACAGACATTGATTCGCCTGTTTATGAAATATAATGGGACAATAGTTATCAAGAAATTTATGATAATCGATTGCTGTTTGATCTGCCAGCTTATCCTCGCGACAATAGGTTTTAGGATAACGCAAATTAGAAAGCAATTGGTAATTCAAAGATGAAATAACATTTTCTATAATAGCTGAATTTATTGGATTGCGTAGTAAAATGTATGCGGTGCAATTAGCTAACAACAAAGTAAAAAAAATCAAAAGGTATTCCCCGGGGATATGTTGAATCTCATATGAATTTTGATGATTATAAACTTGCAAAAGACTGAAATGTTTGTTTTGTCAAAACAATGGCGATTAGAACAAATCATTACAAGCTTGAAACTGATGTTATTGCGAAACGCGGATTGTCAAATTTTAATGACAAGCGCGTTAGTGAAAACGTAATAAATACTTTAGCACTCGGTCATTGTCAGACGCAGCAATGGGATCTTGTTGACACTGTTGTCAGGACAGAGTATGAAATTTTATCTAAAGATAGTAAACAATGTTTGAAAAATTTACAGCGACAGATAGTAATATCCGCAAGATTGAAAATCTTATAGAAGACGGTATACAGTTGACAGATGATATAAATAATGAAATTTCCGGAATAAATTTTTCTAAGTTTGACAAAATAAAACTTTGACTTATAAAATCTGATGGCAATGAATATTTAAATTCTTTTGAGCAATTAAGATCAACACTATCATAAAATAATAACTTCTATGATCTGATCAGTCAATAAAAATACACAAATAAAAATAGATCTCGATCGATCAAAAGTATTTTCCATAGTGAGAAAGTTTTGACTTAACAGAACCGCGAAACAAAAGATTTATTTAACAGTTGTCGTCGAGTAAGTTGAACAATAAAGTTTTGTCTTTATCAGCACGTTGTTGAAATATTTCTGATATCTACCGTTGGGACATTGACAATGGGTGAATAAATTGTGTAAAACAGTTATCTGACGGTAAAGATATCAATCATTAATTTTATCTGATCATTATAAACAATCTGATGATATCGTTATAGTAGTAAAGGAATAGGGCATGTTTCTGTCGCAATACCCCTAAATAATCGTCCAAACAAATACTTTCGGATTACTGTCATAAAGTTTGTCACCACAATTATAACTCTCAGCCAGACATTGGCAGGGGTGTGTCCTTGGGGGGTGACGATAAATGACGTCTTTGCATTTAATTGGACTATTTTTAGGGATACTGAGCCAAAAAATCTCTAATTATTTATTGCTTATGGAAGATGGGCTGAACAAATATTATATCTGAACAGATATATTAATGGAAACGATACACATCACCAATATATGAAGATAAAGCATTTATCGAGAAATACTATCTGGTAGTGGAATATATTATCACATATTTATGAATGGTATGTTATTTGTTCCCTTAGATTTAAAAACAATGACAATATTTGTCATATATAAAATACGCGTGATTTAGTGACGTGGTGCATATATGACGAATTTGTAGAAATAAACTTTACTTCAGAATCTCGTTGCTGCGCCGTTGAAAAATAAACGACGAAGCAATGCTATAAGAAGAAGAGTACTATAATGAGCAGAAAATTTAATTTGAGCTTTAAAAAAGCAACAATTATGGATAAAGTACAACAAAAAATAAAATTTGTAGTTAGTTGCTCCATATTTGAGCTCATATACACAATAATTAACCATGGGTAAAGCATTGCAAAAAAACAAGATAGTCTGAATGATCAATATTGGACAATTCTAATTCATACAGTATATCTTGTGCAAGATCTTGTCTCACGATGCGACATTCGTCCAAATTACTTCAACATTATTATTGCTTTTATACTTAACTTCAAATGGGTACAGATTCGGCAATATTATTGCTTTTATACTTAACTTCAGTTGGGTACAGGTTCGACAATATCATTGGCTTCTACAAATTGTGACGAAATTATTGCACACTAATCTTGAAACTCTAATGTTCTAGTATAACCAATGGATATTAAAATTAAATCCCAGTCTAACTAATCGATAGTAAAATTAAATCCCAGTCTAATCAATGGAGAGCAAAACTAAATCCCAGTCTAATCAACGGATATTAAAATCAGATTCCAGTCTAATCAATGGATAGCGAAATCAAATCTCAGTCAAATCAATGGAAAGTAAAATTAAATCCCAGTCTAACCAATAAATAGTAAAATTAAATCCCAGTCTAATCAATGGATAGTAAAATTTAATCTGAGTCTAAGCAATGGATAGTAAAATCAAATCCCAGTCTAGTCAATGGATAGTAAAATTAAATCCCAGTCTAATCAATTGAGAGCAAAACTAAATCCCAGTCTAATCAACGGATAGTAAAATCAGATCCCAGTCTAATCAATGGATAGCGAAATTAAATCCCAGTCTAATCAATGGATAGTAAACTTTAATGTGAGTCTAATCAATGGATAGTAAAACTAAAAGCCAGTCTAATCAATGGATAGGAAAATTAAATCCCAGTCTAATCAATGGATAGTAAAATTAAATCTCAGTCTAATCAACGGATAGTAAAATCAGATCCCAGTCTAATCAATGGATAGCGAAATTAAATCCCAGTCTAATCAATGGATAGTAAACTTTAATCTGAGTCTAATCAATCGATAGTAAAATTAAATGCCAGTCTAATCAATGGATAGTATAATTAAATCCCAGTCTAATAAATGGATAGTAAAATTAAATCTCAGTCTAATCAACGGATAGTAAAATCATATCCCAGTCTAATCAATGGATAGCGAAATTAAATCCAAGTCTAATCAATGGATAGTAAACTTTAATCTGAGTCTAATCAATGGACAGTAAAATTAAATGCCAGTCTAATTAATGGAGAGTAAAATTAAATCCCAGTCTAATCAACGGATTGTAAAATCAGATCCCTGTCTAATCAATGGATAGTAAAGTTAAATCCCTGTCTAACCAATGTATAGTAAAATCAAATCCCAGTCTAACCAATGAACAGTAAAATAAAATCCCAGTCTAATGAATGGATAGTAAAGTTAAATCCCAGTCTAATCAATGGCTAGTATAGTTGAATCCCAGTCCAACCAAAGTATTATTATTACATCCCTTATGGTTCATGTTTAATTTTAGATATATTCTAAAGGTATTGTTAAAATTTATAAACATTTAACAATAATATAAAAATTATATTTTTTAAAAAGCATCCTTATATTTATATATTTGTATAATGTAGAGGGAAAAAAAAATACAATTTTGCTCCATTTGCGTGATTAAAAGGTGGTACATATTTACAATATTTTGCTGAAGGATTCCCTGTAAGGACCAATCTCAATTCGTCGTTTCTTTTTGTTTTCATACGATATGTAATATGATTTTATAAACACAATAACATTTTATCATTTTGATAAAATGCAATTTAATATGATTACATCTATCGTTAACCATTTGTTTTTCACTGATAAAATTAATACCCCTTTTAGGATGTATGCTCGTGCCATTAAGGTTTCTTTGAATAAACCTGCATTTTATACGTAGTTTTGTGAGCGATTTTGGTAAGGATGATTTCTTCTTATGACTGCTCGACGTATATAGAAAAATATAAAGCTTTCAGATGTGCAGGAAGAACCATGATGGCTCAATGATTAAAACATTTGACTTAATGTGGATCACTTGTTATAACGCTTGACTTCCCTGTTTCTACCATCAAATCTGCTTGAATTGGCTACCATGCTGTATCCTGGGGTAAGATATTTAATTTGTCTCCGCATGATGTCAATATTCCAGAACCTGACTTACAATACGACATACATGCACACACGCAAAAATCAAAACATTTCATACATGTGACGATAGTAGAAGGAATAAGTCGTTAACTTGTGTGCAACAACATCTCGTTTACTGGACAGATCAATGTATTACAATGCATCTTGCACCGTAAAGCACACAGAAGCTTGTTTACCGCGAGGCACAAGACTGCTCACTAATTTGCTGTCATATACATTATTATTGCCTTGATTTAGAGACCTTCTTCTTTTAAATTAGGAATTTGAATTTCTCTTTGCGTGAATATTCATTTTTATATACTTACTTTCATAATAACTTTTAAATTGCTATATACGTTTCTAGTATTCATCCAACAGTTTGCAATCAAGTCTGTCAGAAAGGAATTATTTACCCCCTAGGCAGGGGTTCGAGTCCTGCTTAAAACTAGATGTCTGTATGCATATGTACGTATGTATCTATTGTATTGGTTGAATGTTTCTATGTGATAGAATCGATTTTATTAATGTATTTGTCGAATGTTCCATCATCAATTTTTGTAAAATATACTTGATGATTGCCAAAGGACTATATAATTTTTATTGCCAATCTGCTACCGATCATCGATATAGTTGCTGACTACCAATCGCCTATATACATGCTGATTACTAATCGCCTATATACATGCTTATTACTAATCGCATATATACATGCTGATTACTATTCACCTATAAACATGCTGATTGCTAATTGACTAAATAATTGATGATTGCCCATCAACTATATACTTGCTATTTGTCAATTGACTATATACTTGCTGATTGCCAATCTACTATATACTTGCTATTTGTCAATTGACTGTACTTGCTGATTGCCACTAGACTATATACATGCTGATTGCCAATCGGCCATATACACAAAATATTCGATTAAAATAACCATTTAACTTTCCTCAATTTTAAACATTCGGGAGAGTTGGAGCGTACGGACAAAAAGTACTTGCATCTGAAACTAATGTTCATGAATTAGCAATAATCGTGTTGACAAACACTTGATACACTGCACAGCAAGAGAGATAATGTTATTATTTACAAGCTTCATTCTTTTCCTCGTAAACACTTGATGCTCAGCAAAATAAGTTAATCGATATTATTAACAAGCAGCATTTTTCTCTTATGTCTCCTCCTCTGAATTTGCTTCTTGTAGTTCTTGTTTCATTATTTTTTTGTCATGGCAAACAAAAAGAAAGGTTCACACAAAATCACAGTTTGTTCTCATTTTCGACCAGGCCACTTCAAATTTAGATTTAAATAGACTCTTGGCAACAATAGAAAATACAACGAAGTCAAGCCTTTAGAATGAATGGTTTGTAGCAGGTCCGTCTTACGTACTCGTACCAGCTTTGGTCATTTCATACCACCGTGAGAGCGTCAACTGGGCTTAACTTATATCTGCAGTATTTGGCGCTATAGGCAAAATGTATTACCAAGGATTTGGCTTCGAATGAGGTGCCAGGTAATGAATGTACCTGCATGTCTTTGTTGCTCCAGAAATGTATTGAAGGACAAATCAAAGGAAGTGACGAAATAAAAATTAAGAATTTATTACTCGTTCATTCCGTAGGAAAATGGTGTCGAACTATAATATTGGACTCTTGTTTATTACATATTGCACTTCAATGAGACATTCAACTTTCCCCTATCTACATAAGCTATGTTTAGAGCCGCTTCCTATTTTATTTAATTTTATATCAGTTCGCATTCGGAATATCATATTAAACTCGTTTTTCTTTGTTACAGTATAAACAACTATTATTCATTTTACAAAATAGTATGCCAAATCGAACGTGATATAATTCTCATGAAGAAGGCGAGAGGTCACTTTGTTATTTGATTCCTTAAACCAATACAAATATTACGAGTGTCCATGTATCCTTGATTAACATACTTCTATAACTTTTGAACAAATTAAATTATTATTCAATGACATATGCTAATAATAGTAAATGAACAGTGACCTCATTTTTAAAACAATATCAAACGGCATATAATCTTGTCCTAATTCTCAGATGCCTATGTGAATATAGCAATAGATTTTGGTATTAATGAGGCTATGCTATTATTAATTAATTTTATTATGCTTTTATTAATTAGATTATGCAATTATGACTTTTTATGCTCTTATTAATCAGGTTATGCTATTAATAATTTGGCCATTCTCTTATTAATCAGGTTATGCTATTAATAATTTGGCCATTCTCTTATTAGTCAGGTTATGCTATTATTAATTTTGTCATGCTCTTATTAATCAGGTTCTGCTATTAGTAATTTGGTTATGCCATGATTAATCAGGTTATGCTATTATTAATTAGATTATGGTCAGCGCATTAAAGTCAAATGGATTTGCGACAGCTTCTTTAAAACTTTAATCATTTAATGAGTGAAAGAGTAAAAATGTTGCCGACCAGGTTTTTTTGCGTCCAAGGGGACTGGAACAGGTGACAAGGGTAGGGCTAGTATGGTATATCCATTGTGCAAGATATAAGCATCACCTCCATTCTGGATAATACCAACCAACCTACACCGAAATTATTAGGTCAGCCTTGTGCTGTTTCAGGAACAATTTGTTGAAGTATTCAATGTAGGTAGGCTTTCGATAAATAAGAGATTAATTGCTATTTTGTGTCAATTGTTAAATCGACGTCCTAGTGAGTGGTTTCAAATTGGATCAGAATTATACTTAACATATTTCTGTACTCCTCTAAACACACAGGTGTCAGAGAATGACATAGTATATACAGGTATTTTAATTTTGTACAATTAACCAGCATAATTTCTTATGACAATTTACCTTAAACTGAGGTTTAATCTGAGAAATTCTCGCACGAAGTATCCAAAAATTACAGCTTATCCAGATAAAATTTTTAATAAAACTGCATGAAGTAGTGTTAAATTGACAAATATGTATGTATGTATGTATGTATGTATGTATGTATGTATGTATGTATGTATGTATGTATGTATGTATGTATGTATGTATGTATGTATGTACGTACGTACGTACGTACGTACGTACGTACGTACGTACGTACGTACGGATGGATGGATGGATGGATGGATGGATGGATGGATGGATGGATGGATGGATGGATGGATGGATGGATGGATGGATGGATGGATGCATGGATGGATGGATGCATGGATGGATGGATGGATGCATGCATGTATATATACATCAGGGTCTCATTATAATTAATAAAAGAATATCACACATTTGCTGTTATAAGCAGATCCTCAAAGTGGTTTCACACCAGCTACAAGAGATTTTGCATGCATGACTCTCACGAAAGAAAAATAACTATCATAAAATTGTTCACTTCGCTTGTTTTTTCCAACCTGGAGCAAGGCGAGTGAATAAAAAATATAATACAGACTAGCTCTGTTTAATAAGGTGCGGATGATCGAGATGGAGACACCTCCTTTAGTTGTTCAAACAGTCTCACCTGTATCATAGGTTTGCAAGACTTGGTACAACTATCGAAAAATATGTGTGAGGATACTTCACTGCTAGCATTATTAGTGAGGCGTTCGCCACCTTCTCTAAGGTAAGAAGAAATTAACAATTTAAAAATCAGTTCTTTGTTTAAATGTCATGGAAAAATTAGCACGTAAGTAAGTGATGATGCATATTCTTGTCAACAATAGTTTACGTCATTTAAAACGAACAGAATGGAAGAAACGTTAATGTTCTTATAACTCTTTTCTATATGTTACCACAATACAATAACGATATACAAAACAAAACTAGAATTGTCACTTATGGATGATAAATTTATTTCATACCGCCTTAAACTTACATACATTATATGTTGGATACATATTGAACTTTAAAGTCATTTTGTTGCAAAATTATAAAAGTTAGAACAGCACGTTGAGGACAAAACTATATACAGCAAAATTATTTTTCCCAATTATCCCTACTCTAATCATTTTATATTTAATATCATGGATACTTTTAATGAATATATTTAAGATAAAAAAATGTCTTGGTACCAGAATAAAAGCCAATTCAACTAATATAAAATGTTGATGTCTTATTAACTTCATCTGTCAGTGATGTTTTGTTCTTACTTAAAAATGTTCCATTTTAAAACTTCAATCTTGAGACTTGTTGCAATAAACATGGCTTGCTATAGAAGAACTCATTACAACCTCCTTAAAAGTATTAAATATAGCCTGATATTGAAGGAAACAAATACAACCTCCAAACGATATATTACAACTCGTAAGGCAAAGATTTCGAGAAAACGCGTTATAATATGTCTCATAAATGCCATTATCTAAAATATTGTTTGACAAAGATACGTAAATAATTTCTGAAGTATTTACTAAAATAAGAGGTAAGATTCGAAAAAATTTTTGGTGCATGCGTACAGAATTCTTCCTCGCAAATAATCAGACGAAACATGCTGAATTATAATTTTAGGCCTTTGGGTCAGGAAATGAAAAACACTTTACGGTAATATATTAAAAAACAAAAACAAAATTGAAAAAAATTAGGAATCTTGTTTTTCTCACTGTTAGAGTGCATTAAAGACAAATTACATTATATGCCTTTATATTCAAATAATAATATATTTTATGTATATGGAATTAAAACAAATTCGAATCTGCAAAGTAAACCGCTGAATCTAAGATGTTTGGTGTAAACTGACCCGTATTAAACTGACCCGCATCAAATTCTATATAAGTGAAGAAAAAGGAATGACTGTAGTTCTCTAAATAGAATTAACATATCAAACAAACTTATTTAACAGCACCATACAAAACCAAACTTTCATAAAACATTAATGAAATTCATCAAATCCGTTTCCTTATATAGATGAAACAGAATACATATTATCGGCTGTGAATAAAAAAAAAATAGCATGCAATTTTAAAAATAATCAAAATTTTTAGGAGTTTATTTTAAAACGACTTGGGGATTTGTTTTGCAATCTAAATGTTTCATTAGCAATTATTATTTGTGTTAATTGACAAAATATCATTTTTATCAGTATCACTCGAAATTATCATCCGTCGACAAGTTAGTCACGGAATATAAGACGCATCTGCAAATACTGAAAAGGAATTTCTCTTAGATTAAACCAAACTATCTCTTTATAACGCGACACGTGAACAAAAAAAAGTGCAATACATTATTTTTCAGTCTACGCTTATTTAGGAACATAAATATTTCTTTGGCCAGCCAAACATTTAGCTTAACATGCGGTTTCCGCTTTTTTAGAAGATGAAAACAATTAAGATGTATAGAGAAAATTATGTATATGTATTACACTAGAGGGTAAAAAAAACAATTATCTTATTTGATAAAAAATTTTATAAATGTACCCATTGCAAATTATTCAAAATTACACTATTTACACAGTTTTGAAGACAAGATGTTTTGCTTTAAATAATTTAAAATTGATTAACCTCGTTTGACGAAGTGTTAACATTTTGCATATTATTATATTCTTTTTTCAACAGGTTTATTCCTTTAGATCGATCATAGAGATTCCAGTCGTAAAAAATATAGTTCTGTATAATCCACTAAAGATATTTTAACAGATTTAGAAACATTCCTATTATATAATAGGACTAGATAGTGCGGGATGTGTTTTCTGTATTGACTTTTATTTTTAATGTAATCATGATATAAAATCTTTTTTACAACAACAACAACAAAAACAACAACAATAATAATAATAATAATAATAATAATAATAATAATAATAATAATAATAATAATAATAATAATGATTACGATGATGATGATGATAATAATAATAATAATAATAATAATAATAATAATAATAATAATAATAATAATAATAATAATAATAATAATAATAATAATAATAATAATAATAATAATAATAATAATAATAATAATAATAATATTAATATTAATAATAATAATGATTACGATGATGATAATAATAATAATAATAATAATAATAATAATAATAATAATAATAATAATAATAATAATAATAATAATAATAATAATAATAATAATAATAATAATAATAATAATAATAATAATGTAGAGCAATTTGAGAAGATCCCATATTCCTTAAAGTGTTTTCATTAATGTGAAATATTAAAAGTTTTGCAACTTTAAGAAAAGAATATACATTCATTAAAATGCCATGCATAATTTTGTATTATTCATGGTGAAAGCTTTAAAGATCAGAAACTTAATGTGTACAATATAACAATATATCAGAATGTGTTCTTACCAGATTTGAATGTATTACCGGAATTTTGGCAAGTGGCAAATGTTTATTAATATTACTATTATTATTATTATTATTATTATTATTATTATTATTATTATTATTATTATTATTATTATTATTAATTTTTTTTGCTTTAAAGATCTTATCATTAAAGATAGAAAGAAAACTGTTGTGATGGTCTTGATTTATTTGCTGCCTAGGAAATTTTAAACCATATTCATAGTAAAAATCAAATTTGTCCAAACAGGTTATAGATTTTTTGGCATAGGTATAATTCTTATATACGTATTAAATTACTTTAAAATGATACAGAAATATATATCTAATATAATTCTTTCAGTTTGTTAAAGTTACTACAAGTCATTTAGCACATAGTCACCTAATTGTCTCCAGTACAATCTTGTCAAACTTAGAAACCAATTCATGCATACATTAACAAACATATACGTATGAATTCATTTTTATTCATGTGAAGTTACAAATAAGTAATCTTTCAAACTATAATTGACATTAAGGATAGACATTAAAATACACTTGAAGATTATTTTGGAACCACTACCCTGGCAGACACAACGAAAGGCAAAATATATGTTAACCATAATTAATATAATTATGTGTTGCGTAGTCCGGATTAAAGAATTTCACAGGAATACAAATTAAAGTAGTTGATAGGATTCAACAAAAATTGATTTTCAAAGTGCAATTATTACAGTAAAGGACAATGTTGTCATTAAAAAAATCAGAAAAGGGGAAGATTGTCTTTCCATATTATGTAATACTGGAAAATTAGAATATGTTTTGTTTATTCTTGTTCTTTGCAAACGGCCATGAAAGCCAATAAAATAATCATAACATATTATTAGTGATAACCAAATCCGTTCTTTGACAAGCAATAGAAACCAAAATGTATTTACAGGAAAGGATCTTAGAAAAAAATATTATCTTATCTCGCATAAAGAATAATATTTCAGTTCATGTAATCAGATGAAAAATAATTTTTGCACCATATGTGATGGGATTTTGAAAACAGTAATGTTATTGTTTTATATCTAGATGTGGACTAGTTCTTACTACACAAACTACTGTCTTGAAATGAAATTAGTTGGATTTCTTCATTTCTTTTTCTTCTTCTTCTTCTTCTTCTTCTTCTTCTTCTTCTTCTTCTTCTTCTTCTTCTTCTTCTTCTTCTTCTTCTTCTTCTTCTTCTTCTTCTTCTTCTTCTTCTTCTTCTTCTTCTTCTTCTTCTTCTTCTTCTTCTTCTTCTTCTTCTTCTTCTTCTTACTTTTATATCAAAATTTTCCATTCCTCTTAATAACATGTGACATTGTCATATTTAGTTCACATTTTGATAGCACTTCAGTTATTATTTATTAAAGCACCTGTTAAAAACATAATTGATTTGGACCAACTAACTATAACCTGAAATAAGGACAACCACGTAGAAGTGATTCTATATCTCCAGGAGCGCCCTCAAAGTGGTAGAGGATTCTCTAAAAACATCAAAGAAATGCAAATATTGAGAGCAATTCTACAATTAATTATAGATATTACTTTTAGAAAAGCTAATTTTCTCACATACTATATAGAAGCGATACATCAATTGTATACTTAGTTCCTTAATGTATTAGCGACTTTGGTATCACAATATGCCTTTTATATCGATTATATATATATATATATATATATATATATATATATATATATATATATATATATATATATATATATATATATATATATATATATTTCGTTTAGGAATGTCGAACAAATGAATATTGATATATAAAATAGTCTGAATATTTAGGTACATTTATAACGCCCATAATTTTAAATCATTAAATAAAGCTTTGGTACTAATAGTTTATTCCACATTCAAAAAATCATACTACAAGAAAAGAAAAAAAAATATAATTATTGACGTCTTTGATTGATCATCCGATTTCAAAGCATATATCATGCACAAAAAACTGTTAATATCTCATTAGAATCAAATGTGTTAAAAGTCAATATTAGTAATTTGCATATGAAACTCAAGGGTAACTTTTATTTTGCAGGGAATTCGTTTTGCAAACAATTGCGTGCATATCAAGGACGAATATATATATATATATATATATATATATATATATATATATGTATATATTATATATATATATATATATATATATATATATATATATATATATATATATATATATATATATGTATATATATATATATATATATATATATATATATATGTATATATATATATATATATATATATATATATATATATATATATATATATATATATATATATATAGATGCAATAAACTGACGACGAACAGTACGAAACTAGTAACTAGCCTAAGCGCTTTCGACTCTTAATGAGTCTTTTTCAAAGGCAAATACAAAACATAGTTACGACAAACAAATAAACACAAAAACGTTGTGTTTGTAAACCTCTACATTTCTGTCTTCACATGTGCTAACACTATAAATACAACCAGCTTGTATAGACTAGTTTCCGCCTTTGAAAAAAGACTCATTAAGAGTCGAAAGCGCTTAGGCTAGTTAGTTACTAGTTTCGTACTGTTCGTCGTCAGTTTATTGCATCTATTTTAATTAATCCCTGACAAACGTGATCCCTTGGTGGATCCAGTACGCTTGAGAGGGTTGTTATTCGCCATATGATTTGTATTCTTTATATATATATATATATATATATATATATATATATATATATATATATATATATATATATATATATATATATATATATATATATATATATATATATATATATATATATATATATATATATATATATATATACTCTTCCACGTAGGTAGGTAGACAGACAGATAGATAGATAGATAGATAGATAGATAGATAGATAGATAGATAGATAGATAGATAGATAGATAGATAGATAGATAGATAGATAGATAGATAGATAGATAGATAGATAGATAGATAGATAGATAGATAGATAGATAGATAGATAGATAGATAGATAGATAGATAGATAGATAGATAGATAGATTGATAGATAGATAGATAGATAGATAGATTGATAGATAGATAGATAGATAGATAGATAGATAGATAGATAGATAGATAGATAGATAGATAGATAGATAGATAGATAGATAGATAGATAGATAGATAGATAGATAGATAACACACCCTGTGCTACTCCTTATAAAAAGAGCTAAAATGCAACAAGAGTCATCTATAATAATAATAAAATGTATTGGGTAAAATCAAGCAGTTTATATCAATGTATATTGCCTTATGAACACATTATGTCATTCTGTTTGAAATATTTGATATTGCTCCACGTTCATTTTGAGACTGACAATAAATTTTTATTTGTTTTAAACTTTGAGCTCTAACATTTGATTTAGCAATCCATAAAACGTTTAAACTTGAATGAAGTTCAAGTTTTACTAACGGCGTAATTAGGGACCAAATAACGTACAACATGTTTACATTAAAAACATGTCTAGATTATCGTATACATTTTGCAATACTTGGATATTATTACTTTTTTACTGTTTTCATTGTTCCTTTGAGGAGAGGGTGTTTTGTTTTTACAGAATTATGATGTGAATTCAAAATAATCTTGATAATGTTCAATGGAAGTACTAAATGAATTGAAAAGTTCTGTATAAATTTCAAAACGGAAATGTACTAGTCTGCTATGAATCGTGACGTAGTCAAGATGGCATAGTTAGGAACTCCTTCGAATAATTAATAAAAGTTTCATTATAGTCCAAATGATGCGTATTTTATATGTTCACTGAATCAAACATGTTTTTCATCTCGAATAATATCAAAGAGGATGACTCCAAAATGGGAATGAATCTGATTTGTTCTTCCTTAGTTACACCTTCTATTTAGACTATATTTCACAATATACCCCACGTAACGAATCTTACTACTAATTTTGCCTAAAATGTTCCTATTCATGTGACCGTGCCAAACCAATGGGAAGTTAGTGAATTCTTAAAGTATCGCCTCAACACCATCAGTTTTCGAAAAATGACGCCGAAGAGGTCAATAAGTCCTGTCATCATGATTATTATTGTCAACACACACACATCAGTATCTGCTTATATATCCTATGTAATATTAAGTTTTGAGCAGACTCGGATCACGTAGACTACATTTAACAAAAAAATATCCCGTACAGTTTAGGTGGCACTCACCAGGTATTATGTACTTTTGAGAGAGTGATGTATGTAAGGTGAAGTTGTTTTCATTTTAAACATGCACAGTGGAGAGAATGTTGCATACCTTTATTCTACTTTCATGTAATGTGGCTTAAATTTCTTTGGATATTGTACTTTTGGAAATTTTAAATGATCTTAGGACACTGCTAACTAAAATGACTGCTCCCTTGGGCTAAAAAAATCAACCTGAATTTGTCTAAAGTACACTATTCTTGGCAGCTATTAAAATATGGAGAATGAATTTTGCCAAACTAGACAATACCAGCCACTAAACGAGTAATGAATGAGTTACCAAATACATAAAATGTAAAAAAGTTATCGGCTCCTTTTTTACAATTTACCTCTGAAGTTAGAGAAGCGAAAATGAGCAAGTAGAGCTAGCACTTTTTTGAAAGATGCATATCTGGAGTAAAGCCAAGCTGTATACTCTCTAACCCATATTACTCCCATCAATCATACATCAAAATAAAGGGAATTAAAGATTCTTTGAACAATATGTAAAATATACAAAGTCTATTTTTAAATAGCCAGTATAACTAGTGAGGAAACCCGGGGAAATTATTTTTCTTTAAAATTCTAACCCTATGCTAAATACAAAACTTTAGAGCGCCACCGTACAGCTATGAATAAAAATTAAAGATATTTTTAAAAAATTAATATCACGTACCAGGAGTCACAAAAATATAGATGTACATAACAATGGAAAATGTGCATTGGGTTTGAAATGGTCTAAATATTGCTTATCAAACTATACGATGATGCATTCCCCCTATGAAATAAGAATAATACCGTCATACGTTTTTCGAAACAAATTGGAAACCATTTAAACACTTCACAACTTCTTATGAAATAATACATTTTAAACTTTGCTTGAAATTCAGATATTACACACAAATTCATCAATAATCTAATGCATTTATAAAATCTATTTAGTTGAACAATCAAAACAATGCAGACTTAAGTAAGGCTAAAAATATTAACTGAAAAGCTAGCTGTTTTAGATAAGTAACATACTTTGTGTGTCTCGTTCAATGCCACCCTATATATCAACAAGACGTCATTAATACAAATCATTTCGGCAATCATCTCTTGTGGTATGTAGCACAATGCGCAAGAGATATTCGTTGATTATCAGCTTTTTATAAGAACTTTATTGGTTCAATAGTGCCTATTCTGTGGCAGTCTGGGATATTATAAACTATCTGATCATATTTGACCACAACATGAAGTCTGGTCAAACTAATAAGATCACCGGTGTTTAACATTGTTCGTGGAACAGCCAACATGGAACATAACTTGCAGTGAAGTATACGTTCGCACATCAAAAATTGTCAGGCAAAATTATATTTTATGACTTTAAATGAAACGCAGTGGCCATTTAGTGATCTAAGGCACACAATGTTTGTGTTCTTTGAATGCATCGATAACATATGTAGGTAAAACGGTCCCCGGTGACCGAGTGGTCAAAGACACTTGCCTTTACATATCACTCACCTCTGCGCGTGTTGGCCTTGGAACTGGACAACACAGATATGTAAAAAAATCTTGCCAGTGATTCTTCCCGCGTTCTTCCTCAACCAAACATACTGATAGCCAGGTATAGTTTTTCTAGTCCTAAACGTGGCGTAAAACAAAAGCTAAAACAAAACAAAAACAATTATGTAGACAAATATATTTAAGTGTCGGATGGCAAGATGAAATATCTTGTATGCTAGCATTTACACATACGAATCTATATTTTATTTAACCACTGCAATAACATAAAATATATATTTCCACATATAATTACAAAACTTAAAACTCAACATGAAAAAGAAGGACGAAACTATGTTAAAGGCTTGATCTTTAAACAAATAGTTGAAGCAAATATGCAGACATGAAACCAATGTTATTAAACGCAAATCAAGCTTTTAGACGGGTCGCGCCCTGATTCATGCTACCTAACTTGAATCGCCTCTATTTTTATGTTATAAAATGCATTAACTAACTACATTACAAAATGCATAGTTATGGACGTTTGGAAGAAAAGGAAATTGTATGACATATTAGTCCTTTGGACCAACCAAAGAATATGCTATATTCCCTGAAAAATATTATGCTTGTAGCAGTTGTACCATTTTTTATCTGCCCTATTTCAAGTCAAGGGTACTCCATACATATACATGGGAAGCGCCTTAATATTTTAATGTAATCTAGGAAAATGTGAATTTCATAGACAAGAAGACCACGAGTAAATTCATTTGGAGGAAGGAAGTGTTGTAGCATATAATCTTTGATTAATGTTGAAAAACGTGTATTTAAACAGTAATATACTGGTTATAACTTTAAAAAAAAATGAATGATAAAGTTATGGGTTGCATAAAAAGGTGTCAAAAACAAAATGTACACAGGATAATGTTGGCCATATAGATTGTATTCATTCAAACAGTAACAACAAAGAAAATGCACGTAAAAAAGTAACAGAACCTATTGATTTCTAATAAGTGTTTTTATTACTTGCGACTTGCAAATATTGACCTAATCGTGCTAAGTGCAGCCATATCGAGTTTAGACACATTTGTGAAAACAGACCAATAATATGCAAAAGATATAATATATTGAACTCGGTCCATTAATTCAAGTGTTTCGCATGTTTCAGTGAATGCATGTATCAATGTTTACTGATACAATCGGTTCCCTAATGCACAAATTTAGTATGGAATGCAATGAAAATAGTCATTATTGTGTTCATCTATTGTTGGTAGTCCCTTTTGATGGTGATCAATGAATACAATATTTCCAACTCGAAAACCAATATCATGCTTCACATCTTTTTGATATACAAACCTTTCTTTATATAATAAAAAGTATGAGCTGTGTAATCCACATTCATCTATTAAAATGGACTATTGATTCTACTCTACCTTGAATAGCACTTTCCACCTTCGCGTTGGTTAGTAGCAATTGCAGTAGCTGTCACAATGATTTTGGTGCACATGGCAAATATAACGATTTCAGTAACTATCATTAACAATGACACATGGTTCACTGGTTTGCTCATATACGTTTATCGTACAAAGGTTAGCTCTGTATTTCAATATAAAACACCAGAGTGATAAGAAACGCTAGTATTTACCATCCTTTTGGGGGTGATCATAATATATAAAACAAATAATACTCTCTTATGAGATAGAGAATTTTTAAATCGTACTCTACAGAGATTTGAACCCATCTCTACGGGTGAACGGCACCCATCTTGTTGCCTGCACACACCAACCAATATTCCACGATTAAGCCCTCGTCGCCAAAATAACGATGTAACTGAGTAGGTGTTACATGCACTCGTGTGGAACTGACATACATGCATGACGACCTAATAATTAATTCTCATCTATCTACACAGACATTCTTGATTCCTATGAAAGTAATCAAGGAATACAGAATTAATTATAGAGAATTATAGACACCAGACAGAATGAAAAGTGTCATCCCTGGATTATATAGGAGAAAGTTTAATTATAAAAGGCAGAATTAACATTTAATGCAAATTATACTATTATACAGGTTAGATAATATTTAATTCGTACTATACGATGATTCGAAACCAGGTCGGCGGGTAAGCGGCACCCATCACCATCCTCAGAAAGACAGAAGTACAGAAACGATAAGACATGTAATGAAATTGTTATGGTGGAGGGTGTTGCATTTGTTTTTATAATAATTTACTCTGGTGTCTGCAGAACCAAGATCAACTTTAATACAGACGGCTGCTGAAATTCTAAGAACTTATTCTTTCACAGAGCTCAGAAAAAGTGCAGGCATTTCCTATATTATTTTGGACACTCGAAATTAAAATTGCTTTTGTTAACAAACTGCGTCACCGATTATCTTGGCAATAATTCAAAACAGAATTTCATAATCTTTGTCTGCTTGCTACCGATATAATTCATTCCTAGTATTCCAATGTTACCATCAATAGTCGTGTCAGTCAGGTTGACTTAATGTATCCTATCATCAGGAGGCATTGTTCGACTGCTTAGATAAGTACAAACCTATGGTGCTTGTACTGAAATACCTACGTCCAATAATTTGTCATGATATCATATTGAATGGACATATAGATTTTCTGAAGTCAGCTTCGTGGTACTATAAATATCATAGACAATTCTCTCAGTCGAAGCATATTAAAAACTATTTTCAATTGATCAAGGATTAATTGCCAAGAAGGTCATTGTGTAAATCAACCAGATTTGTTTATCTTGATTTTGCTAGATCAGCTCCATACAAAGACTGAATAAATAGCACACATTGTACTGGCTATTGTTTAAGCATGTATCAACTCTTTAATAAATGGCTGGCGCTACGTTTAAGGGTTTAATGTCAGGAATTTGGTACAATGTTTGCAGATTATGTACGCACCACACCACGGAAAGCTCTTCTGTGATCCTGAAAATAAGCTTTACACGGAGATATTTTTACAATTGATCAACGTGAAATGCAGTTTCATTCAGCGTTGAAACTAAATTGTTGACGTAGAAATTAAAACGGAAACGACCAAACAAGCATCTGTTTCTTTACTTATGTGTGCACAGTAATTTGTAGCAGTTTCATACACGTAACTTTTTAAAAAGGTTTGTACGACAAGAAACGCTTTATAATTCAGATAACATTTTGCGATGAAATGTATTTTGCCATTCCTGGTTGACGATTTGTTTATAGCTACAAAATGCTCTTTCGCTTTAGTTGTGTTTCAAATCGCTTCTTATCGTAACAAAAAAATATGATTTATTCGCCACAGAGTTTAAAGGTTTATGGAGGAAAGAAATGAGAGTATTATCTCCATTTTTCCCAAACTTACGCAATATCTCATTTTCTCTCTGGGAATCAGTGCTTATCTGAGAATAATTCATTGCGTCATTTACTGACTGACTCGTGCGAATTCAAGAATGCAAAGAAGGAAAACGAAGTGTGTTGTAAGTGCCACTTATTTAAATATTCTATTTATAAAGGTTACATACTGAACAAAAGCCAGTCTTCCGTGTCGGACTGCTAATTACGTATACAAATCAACAATAATGGATACGTTGCAATCGCTTGAAATGAAATACGTCCCTTAATTCTTCACAGTTTATTTAAGAAGAAATCGAAACTTTTCACATAGTTCTATTCTGATACCTTCGATACCTTGAAAAAATCCAAAGCTCTTTCAAAATTTTAACATGTATTCTGATAGAAGATATTATACATTTTAGGTGCACGACGTCAAGATTTCCATGAAAGTTTTACGGCACTTTTGCCAATATATCAAACATAAAAATATTCTCTCTAAACGTACAATAAATGGATTGCAAATACTAATGACTGCTAATGACAAAAACGTTTTACCAATTTTTTAATAGCGTTTGCCGGTCGTATGAAAACACGATCAATCAGCGTAGGTATGGAAATTACTTGCATCTGTTTCATTTCAACTGGAATAAAGTTCGTCCATGCTCCCAGTTTTCTTTCAAGACAAATTCAAAGGAACGTCATAACACAGTGCAATTAGCAATGCAGTTGTGACGAGCTTAAATCTGCAAGTGTCCTTAATAAAGGCTCAAGCGGTTAAGGTATTGCTCAACACAATGTGTTATATGATGTGTGTGTGTGTGTGTGATTTAGATTTTTAATGTAGCTTTAACAATGTTTTAGTCATATCGCTACGATGTCTGCAGTGTGACAGTTTATAGTGTTGTCTAACACTAGAGCTTCATGCCGCATCCAGTCACATTATCCCAACACGAACCTCTTAATGCTGAGCGCCAAGCGAGGCAGCTGATAGTACCATTATTTCAAGTCTTTGGTATGACTCGGCCGGGGTTCGAACCCGCAATCTCCTGCATCCAAGCGGACGCTCTAACCACTAGGCCACTGGAGTGGTCATTATATGAATCTAATATGGCAAGGAAGTCCCTATTCAGCAAAGTGTTTTATATGATCTAATCTGAAGGCTATCTCTCCGTTCAATGCAATTTCTTATATGATCTAATCTGGCAATTAAGTCCCTGTTAACACATCATGTTATATAACTTTATCTGGCAGATAAGTATCTGTTCTACACAATCTGTTATACGACCTAATCTGGCGGTTGAGTCCCTGTTAAACAACATGTTTAAGGAACTAATCTGGCAGATAAGTCTCTTTTCTACACAATATGCTAAAGGACCTACTCTGTCAGTTAAATTCATGTTAGACACAATCTGTTACATGACCTAATCATGAGGTTAGATGTGTTAAATGCAATCTGTTATATGATCTAATCTGGTGATTAAGTAAGTCTCTATTAAAAATGTTATATGACCCAAAAGTAATTTTAGCAAATTATATTACTTATCACTGGAAAAGTGGTGTTGATGAAAGTTAAAACAAATTTCTAAAGACGAGACACATTTCTCCATGAAAAAAGGTGAAAGTATATATCAAAACTGATCTAACCTCACTGATCCTGTGATAAAACAATTGCGTGCATCAATACAAACGGCTACCATGAAATTGTTATAGTCAGACTATCTAAGGTGTTCATTTTACATTAGTCAGACTTATATGGGTTTAATTTAGTCATCTGCATTATTGGGAACGTTTGATATGAGTAACAATTACATATGCCTCATCTTTGATTTAAAACTTCCAAACGTTGTCGAGATTAATGAATGCTGAAACATTTAAAATCCAACAATCTTGTCTAATTTTTATTACGTATTTGCTTCTTATTCGTCAAATCGAAACTCGAACAAAAAGTTAAGAAAGCAAATAACAAAATACGTACCTATAGATAGATGTAAGTGGAAAAATATCAACAATAATATTTTACATAAGATTTACTCTATGGCGTTTAGAATTGTATGAATTGTCTTACAAAAATACATCGCCAATCATTAGATTGTTAGATAACATTTTTCGTTATTTCACTTGTTTTGACCGAGTACTGAGGATAAAACTTGCAGTATGCATTTAAAGATTTAGAGAAACAAAATATCATCTTACTGTATATAATCCAATACTTCCAGACTTTGTCAAGTCCGATTTAACTGGAAAAAACATAGACTCTAATCAACCGTCGCAAATGCGGTGTAAGATTAGGGTCTATGATATTTGTTCTGATAATTACTTCTAACAGACTGAGATCTGACTGTGCATTATGATACCTTTTGGTCTTGGTCTACGTAGTATACAGTTGGGTCGGACTTTGACGTGATATACAAATACGCATTCATATTCTGTTATACGTAGTGAATCTGCTTTATATTTTACAACGGTAGTTATTTTTTTAAAATTAATTAAAAGTAAAAATGTATAATTGATCTGAAAATTCATTTTTAAATAAGTCAATCACGTAGGACTGATTTAATCAATGTAGTATTTTAATCACTGAGAAAAGAGAGGTCACAGTTGCTATGAATATGTAATTAAATTGCTTTGTGTGTTAATTTTAAAATTCCTTTTTTATTTTATTTTTGTTTCTTTACATTTTATTGTAATAAATATTTTCATGACAATTTAATTTTTAGATAATGCTGCTTTTGCTACGTGACAAATTTCGTTTTTTATTGCGTTGTTCATGTTTTAAGAGACCACTTGTGTCTTAGTGAAATCTACCTAGTCGTTCCTAACACCTCGAGGGAACAAGGTGTTTCTAATTGCCAGTTTGCTTTTCATCTGTTTTTTTTATTATTTTTTATTTATAATTTGTTCTCTACAAGACTAAACAAGTGTACTTTTTATAAAACGTTCTGGGAGAAAGAAATTTAGTGGAAATTTATTCTGGAATTCTATATGGAAACAAACTGTGATTCACTTAAGGATCTGCTACCATCAGTACAGACACCATCTGACGTCATCACCTCCATATTGAAATTTCATCGCGTTTTAGTTCCAGATTCAATCGTAACTGTTTAGTGATAGGACCTATATTTTTGGATTCTATGATTTTTTTTTTGATTACTTTCACAAACAGTAGGTCCTATTTTCTATATTTTACATTCATTTCTAGTGAAATATATTATTTTGTTAAAATTTTTAACTCATTTCTTTTTACTTTGTAACTAAGAATATAAATGGCTAGTTTGGAATATTTGAATTTTCCCTAAATGTTTCAGGAATTGTTTTAAATTTAAAGTCCCCTAGTGTTTAAATTTCAAGTACTATTTTTTACAATATGTTTGAATTTTTATTTAAAACAACAGGATTTAATTCGCAATGTCATCAAAATAGGATACTTTTCTTGTTCAGCTCAAGAGCAGTTAGATAGTCTGCAAATATATGAGTTGCTTCAACATGCTAGAAAATACGATCTTTCTGAAACAAAAGCTTCCTTAGCGAATCAAGACATTTTGATTCAATATTTCTTAGAGAAGAAATTTTCTTCATAAAACTGTTTTGGCTTCGGTCAATATGTCGGTATTAGACTCTGACATAAAGGTAATGGAATTAAAAATGAATTACAAAATGGAATTGGAGTTAAGGAAGCTCGAGCTTCAGAAACAAAAACAACAAATAGAGCTGTAATTAGAAGAGAATTAGTTGCAACCGAAAAAAGAGGCAGGAGAGACAGGAGAGAGAAAGAAACAACTGGAACTGGAGTTACAGAAAGAACAAATGCAACTAGAAGAGAGGGAGAGACAGATGCAAAAAGAGAAGGATGAAATGGAATATCAAATTAATATTAAAGAAATGGAGCTGGCAAGTGAAAAGAGCGATCGCACTTCACATACAAATTCAAGTTTTCACATTGCAAAAAACATTAGGTTAGTTTCCTCTTTTAGCGAAAATGAAGTGGACAAATATTTTATTTATTTTGAAAAAGTTGCTGAAAATTTGAAATGGCCAAGGAAGCATTGGACTCAATTATTGCAATGTGTACATTTTAGCGAAGCCTGAAATATCTTGGCATCTCTGTCAGTACAACAGAGATATGAATATGATTTGGTTAAGGAGTGCATCTGAAAGGTTATTGCGTAAGTTTCTAAGATTTATCGGCAGAAATTCAGAAACCATGAAAAAGAACCTATGCAAACTAAAGTCAAATTTGAAAGAGAACAAAAGTAGTTATTTAAGAGATAGGGCTTAGCCAAGAAGGTTGAACATGATTATGAAAGTCACGAACAACTTTTTACTTGAATGAGTTCAAAAAGTGTGATCCTAATGACATTAAGAATCATTTTGAAGAGCATAGGATTGAAAACTTGGAGAATGCTGCTCTTGCTGATGATGAGTATTCCTTAACTTATACATTTCCTGTTATAGACAAAACTCTCACTCATCAGTATACTGGTAGAAAGCTATTTCAGCCTAATACGACCCCTTTAGACACTCAGTCTTGCACAACTTCAAAAAATCAAGCTTCTGATAAACTTGCTTCAAAATCTTTGCCTATTCCTACGTGTATCTATTGCACGAAAAAAGGACACATCATTTCCTTATCACTCTCGGTTGATTTGGCCATCCTTATCCCTAATAAAACATTAAGGGATACGGGAGATTCTCGGTCTTTTATTATAAGATACTTTGCCTTTCTCTGAGGAATCCTGTTGTAATGAGAGTGTTGTCATTCAGAGAAATAGAGTGCGGCTTTCTTAATATTCCTCTCCATTTTGTAAAGTTGTTATCAGACTTAGTTTCAGGACTTGAGACAGTCGTTATAGTGTATTCTTTATCCGTATAGGGCATTCATTTATTCCTATGCAACGGCCTAGCTGGAGACAAGGTTATGGTTAATCCACCTGTAACTGACAAGCTTTCTTTGGATCAGAAAGTTCATCCTAATGAAAAACAATAATTTGATTTATATCCAGCTTGTCCAATTTCCAGAGCTATGTCAAAGAAAGCTGTTGAGAACGATTTTGGTCAGGAAGATATTTCTTTAGCTGGCACAAATATTGGTCAGGCGTTTAATGAGGTCACTTTCACTAATGATTTTGATCAATCAAAGTTAATGATCACGGTGATCCTCTTTAAATACTCATTCTCTTTTATCTAAGTAGGGTGATAAACGGCAATCACTTGTCGACGAAGAGGAGAAATATTCTGATATCTCCTGTTTGTTTCAGAGGGCCATTGGTGAAACTGATGCCATTGAAGAACATGTATGTTATTTCATTAAAAATGGAGTTCTTATGAGAAAATGGAGACCTCTAGAGGTGCCGCCTGCTAATGACGAATGGACAGTGAACTATTAAATTGTAGTTCCAAAATCATACAGACAGGAAATACTTAGTTTGACCCATGAAACCTCTCTGGATGTTCATTTAGGGATAAATAAAACTTATCACAAAAAATCTTGACACACTTTTTTGGCCAAAAGTCAAAAGTGATGTTTGCAAATTTTCGAGATCTTGTCATACTAGTCAAATGGTAGGTAAACCCAATCAGAAGATACCTAAGGCTTATCTGCGACTTATTCCTGCATTTGATGAACCATTTAGCAGTATTGCGGTAGATTGTGTTAGTCCCTTATCTAAGACCAAGTCAGACAAGTCTTGCCCATTATATGTGCGTCAACAAAATTTCTAGAGGCAATTCCTTTGAGGAATATTGAAAGCAAAACTATAATAATAGCTTTGATCAAGTTTTTTTTACTCAAGTTGGCCTTCCACAATCTGTTCAATTGGGTCAAAGTTCAAATTTTATGTATGGAATTTTACCACCTTGTTATGGTTGCATTTGGCTCTCTGCAATTCAAATCAATAGTAAAACTATGGTTTCACAGAACTTTTCCTGAGAGAACATTTGAGCCTTGTAATAGAGTTCATTCTCTCTTGCTCGTTCTTCAAAGTTGTCTTCAAATTAGGTTTAACGGCTCTTGCAAAGTAAAAGAAGAAAACGAATGAGTTAAATTAAAATATTAGTATTCTAATCCAAATAAATTAAACGAGTACTAGTATATTAAAAGAGATAGACAGGTAAATTATACAGTTAATTTAGTTGCACCTGTCCCGCAAACTGAGGATCTAATTGAAGAAATTCAATTCTTCACATTCGATTATGTAGATAGTAGATTCAAAACCTGTAAGGCAACGCCCATACAGGATGAACCCTCTCAATCAGGAACAGTTAAAAAAGGAAATTTAGTATCTGATGGAGAAAGATTTCATAGAGCCCAGTAAAAGTGATTGGAGTTCACTACGTGTACTTGTTCCGAAACCGGATGAAACATTCCGTATTTGCACTCATTATAGAAAGGTGAATAGTGTGACAAAAACAGATTCATTTCCATTACCAAGAATCAATGACTGCATTGAAAAAATTGTAAATGCCAAGTACGTTATCAAATTTGACTTTCTGAAAGGAGTTTTGCAAATTCCACTAACGGAAAGGGCGAAGAAAGTTTAAGGGACTTGTGACTCCAGATAGATTTTCTAAATATAATGTAATGCCTTTACTGGATGAAGGGTTTCCCATGTACTTTTCAGCTCTTGATGAATATGATTTCTTCCGGCATACATAATTGTGATATTTATATCGATGATGTCATCATCTACGACACTTGGAAAGAACATATTGCAACGATTCGGAAATTCTTCGACAGACTTACAGATGCTAATTTGACAATCAATTTATCTATAAGTGAGTTTTGCCGTGTTTGTACAACTTTTCTATTGTTGACCATAGTCAAGTTAAACCTATGGATGCTAAGGTCAAGGCTATCTCTAATTTCTCTTTAACTGTCAGTAAGAAGCAATCGATGCAGATTTTGGGCATGGCTGGCTACAATCGGAAATTTTATCAAAATTCTTCAATTTGCTGAACCCTTGACAAACTTTTTAAGTAAGAAAAACAAGTTTCGTTGGACTGTAAAATATCAGGAGGCTTTTGATAGGTTAAAAGCCATACTCAAAAGTGCACCTGTTCGAGGAGCTCCAAATGTCAATTAATATTTTAAATTATATGTTGACGCAAGTGATGTTCTGGTTGGAGCAGTATTAATTCAAGAAGATAGAAATGGTGTTGATCATCCGGTGTGCTATCTCTCTAAGAAGTTACATAAGCTCCAAAGAAATTACTCAAAAATCGATAAGGAATGTTTAGCTTTAATATTGGCATTACAGCATTTTGAAGTTTGTATTAGCTCAGATCCTTCTCCGGTTGTTGTGCATAGTGATCACAACCCCCTCTCTAATCATCGCCAAAATGAAAAATAAAAAGCAAAGATTATTAAGCTGGAATCTGCTTTTGCAAGAATATAATGTTGACATCACGCACATCAAAGGAAAAGACAATTTGATTGAGCTGAACTTTCCCGTGCATAGAAATAGTATTTGATGTAAACTTTATATAATTCATAGGAATTTCTTATGTGATTTTCTTTTACCTTATGTATAATTTACATATGGTAAAAAAGAAAGCTTTTTTGTACATCCTTCTTTTTCTTTATGAGGGAAAGTGTTACGCATATGTAATTAAATTGCTTGTGTTTTCGTTTTAAATTTTTTTCTATCTTAATATCGCTTAATTAAATTTTATTATAATGATTATTTTCATAAGATTAGATATTTTATCAGTACGTTCTGTTTGTATAGAACACAAAAAATATTATATTAGCATAACTTTTAGCTCACTATGGTTTGTATACTTTGTAAACATCGAGTGATAAAGATTGGCTATTTTTAAAGCCATTTAGGCCTGTGTTTTAATTGGATTGTGAACAGCCTTTCATATATATATATATATATATATATATATATATATATATATATATATATATATATATATATATATATATATATATATATATATATATACGCACTGTGAGAATTTGGTTCTTAGATAAGACTGTTTTTGCTGTATGACAAATTTCATTTTTTATGCCTTTTTCAAGTGGTGTTATGAGACCACACGTGACCCATCGCGCGGTAATGGGATGACATTTTAGCTGGGTTAAATACTTGTGTCTTAGTGAAATCGAACACCTCGAGGGAACAAGGTGTTTATAATTGTCGCTGCCAGTTTGTTTTTCATCTTTATTCTGCTTTAATATTTTTTTCTCTAGAAGTCTAAATAAGTGTATATTTTAACTAAAAGTTCTGGGAGAAAGAATTTCATTTGGAGATTTTTTTTCTCTAATTCTATCCGGAAACATAAAATGTGATTCAATTGAAGATCTGAAAATGTAGAGCCCCACCTAAAGTTGTGGGAGTACAATGGAGAAAGGCTCTACTGAAATCGGTTTTGTCGACCAAACATTACTGCTTTTGAATAATAATAATAATAATAATAATAATAATAATAATAATAATAATAATAATAATAATAATAATAATAATAATAATAATAATAATAATAATAATTGATAATAATAATAATAATAATAATAATAATAATAATAATAATAATAATAATAATAATAATAATAATAATAATAATAATAATAATAATAAGTCATCAAATTGCTTCGGTCTACTTAAAAATTAAGCAAGATTGCAGCATCCTTTTGAACACCTTTACTTACTCCGAAATTAGAAGAAATAAAATATTGGTTGCAAAATATAATGCAAGCTTCTTCTTCAGCGAAAGAAACAATAAAGAAATGCAGATATAAATTGAGAAGACATCGAGCAAAATGTCATCACATCATAAGCAGCTCCTACATTAATTGCTCGCAAGACACTTAGAGCCTCGTAATCCCACCCAAAAACCATATATCACGACGAACATCAACCGAAGAGCAGTGTCGCACTGTGGGTCACAGCAAAACAAAAAACAGCCTGCTCCGTCTTGGAGCCTATATTTATTACAATCCTGTTTATCTGCTCGTTAAACAAAGTGTCCAATTTGTATTATCCTGCAAAAAACAAACTTAGAAGCTGAAGTTTTTCTATATGTGAAACAACAGTTACAAGAACAATCACCGTAAATGTTACACAGTCCCATCCGAGTAAAGTTTTCCAGAACTCAAACCAGGGTCGTTGGCATCCATCATCAATGACAAACAGCCAATATCTCTCATGATGCAGCGTAAAATCGCGGTTATAAACATTTATTACATGTCATTTACGTGTTTTCAAAATCAGCTAGGGGTAGTTCTTTTGACTTCTAAAACAAAGTTAGAGTTAGTACGAAGTTTAAATCTGGTTTTGAAACAAAGTGGTGGTCACCAATTGTAATGGAAAATAAATACAAGCAAATCTTTCTTAAAAGAATAGAAAACAAGACACGTCAAAATTTTTACCTCTGAAAATTACGAAACAAAAGTTAGTGTCGTGGAATGTTTTCAACGAAATTTGAAAATTGTATGTGGAAATATTATACACATCAATAAAGCCTACATCAAACATTGCATGTGAACCTGAGGAAGTGACCTCAGAAAGCACAGTGATAATTTTGAATAATTGTTTGGAACGTCACCTACCACCCTAAAGAAAGATGTGGCGTTATAGACTATAGATTCAATTCACGTTGGAAGAACCTGACATATTTGACAAAGATTATTTGTCAATGTGGATAACGAAATTGTTTTGTGTCACTGGACAGATATGTGTTCATCCATTCTCTAAACTGAAATAATGAACAGAGAAGCGTTGAAATAAACATTGTACTTACCTAAGTTTCTTTCATCGATGGTCGCTTCATGAATGATTGACTATAAAAAGAAATCGCCATCAGCTTCATCTACATACCTGTGCTCCCCTCGTCAAAAGCTGCAGAAAAAATCCTCGTGGGTGTGCTGGTCGGTGGATGTGTTCTTAAAGCTCAAGATGTATTTTTACTTCCAAATCTGTGTATCATATGGTGTCATCAGAGCGGCGATTGCCAATTTGAGTTTTTAACAATGAGTCAAACAATTGTGGATATTTTTACTCTGTCATTGTATGGGATATCTTCTTCCTATTCCTTTCTTGAAATATACAGTAATAACAAAAGCAACTTTAGCCTCATTAGCCAACCAAAAAAACATCATAAGCCAACCTCTTTTGCTAGGTATGATATGAGAAGTTCGATACGATATTATATTATTACTCAGCATCGGGCCACAACCACTGCACCTATTTGTAATGGACAGTTTGGCACATCCCTGGAGAAATCTTGAAAATGCGACTGACTGAGCACCCTAAAATTACACATCCTCTAAAATCTCGGTTCTTTTGCCAACAAACTCACGGCCATTTCCTTTTTGTCCCGGTATGTTTCCTGTTCTGAGTGTATATATTTCTCTCATTAATACGAAAGTTGTTTGCAACAACGATCAATTCTACAAGAAGTTTCGCTACGAGAAAGTTGGAAACGTGCACCACGTTCACTGTGAATTTCTACATCTTCATTATGCTCCTGTCATTAAATCTTGTTTTGACTGAGTCAACATTAGCATAAAAGGAGACTTTAACGGTCTGTTTCGGTCCAAATAATACTTAAATAAGTATGGCACCGGGGATGAATACGCTTCTTGCAATATACTAAAGATGGGACAGGGAAGAATAGAGGAAACTTGAAATTTTAATTTCTTTTCAACCATGACGTGAGATAATTTATTTGTTAAGAAAACACAAATAAATTTGAAGTTCAAAGCCATGTAAACCTTGTAAGCGTTGTCTTCATAGTTTGACATTCTCAGTCCAATTTAATCATTAATTAATATAAGACTTCTTAAATATAATTCCACCATTTTGATAAGAACCTCTAATGTCAAAGTCATTGTGCTGTCATCACTGACTTGAAATTCAAATTTAAACTCAAATCAATGCCAGTTTAATATAGCACCCCAAAAACATCATTTACAGACGGATTTTATTTAATAATCTACTAGTTGTCAGTCATTGTGCGTATTGTTCGAACTGACATGGTACACTAAATTTCAATCAGTGATAATGTTGTTGAATTGTAAAGTCAATCAAGTAGTATCCTTGCAAATTTTACACTTGACCAGTTACAATCAATTTGGAATTTTCTCTTCTGTTGCAAACGTTATTGAAACTCAATCCAAACATGATAAATATTGTACAATTTGTATTCCTTAAACGTTGTATTAATGTCATGAATTACAAGTATGGCGATAAAATATGATATAACCTTGTCAGATTGTCATATGCACATCTAGACCATGATACTATTGTTATTGTATAAAAACAAGAAGATTTACTGTTAGGTGTAGCTCGTACAAACGTAACGAAAAAAAAAGAAGTTAAGCCAACAAGTTCTGTAAATTTTAACAAAAATGATGTATTTCCCCAGAAAACAAGGTAAAATATGAAAAAGGACTTACAGTTTGTAAATATAATCCAAACAATTATCCTGAAACCTAAAAAAAGGCCCACCACTAAAAAATTCTAAATAAATGCAAGTTCGAATACGGGTGAAGTTCCAGTATGGAAGGCGATGACGTCTTCTATAATCAACCTTGTGTTACTGTTTCAACGGTTCCTAGTTGAATTTTACGAATTTTACTAATTACGAATAATATTCCGACTTTAGAATTCCAAAGAATTTCCACTGAATATCTTTATCCAAGAAATTGACGAGCACATGTATTTTAAATACAAAAATCAACTCAAATGGTAACAACAAATTAAATAGCTTGAGCCCGAAGGTATAAATTGACGACTGAATAACTCCACCAGAAAATATTTTTAACCCAGGATATTAGATCACATGATTCCTAACGTGGTCAATAAGTTGGAACAACACAGCAAAATTGTCAATTTGCACTTATTCTATACTGGTTGGATTGTACGAAACAAATTTTACTATAAAATATATTAATAAAAAGGCTGCTTATAAAATAGAGCGATCACGCATGCAAAGTATAACCTTGATTACGACCAATGGTTTTCAGTCTGTTTTTACCAATCTCTGAACCAAGCAAAAATAAATAATAATGTAACAATTTAACTGTGTTGTTTATCAGGTCAAAACAGAGAATGAATTTTTATTTAAGAAAGGTCAATCCAGTGAATAAAGTTATTATTACAATAATGTAATGAAATAAAATAATAAAAAAAAAATAAAATTTAAAACTACCACACAAGTAATTAAGTTACATATACGTAACATTACAGTATACATGCGTGTATATTTCACTCCAAAAATACTGGTTATTACAAAAATATTTTTTTTTAAATAGGAAATGTCACGTTGAAACTAAATTTTCTAAAATGATTACCCAGTGAATTGTAACAAATATATCATTTGCATCAAGGAGTCGCTCGACAACGGGGACATGGTTTCAGAGATCTGTTAAAATAAGCTTTTCGGACGGTAGCACCCATCTTAGAACCGATGGTGCCTAGGGGAATGCATGCTTAAACACAATTTAAATAATTTCTTCAAAGCGTCTTCGCTGACAAGTCCAAAGGACTGAGAGCAGGAAAAGAAGTGTTCGCCAAGACATCCCTATAAATTAGCTTCACACTTCTTTCCAGTTCATTTCTTCATAACCATAATAAGGACGATGCAGAAAGAGACGTCCAAACCGCTTCAGATCTCATAAACACGTTCAAAAAAATAGAACGAAAAGAAAAACAGGTGTAGTTCCAAGTAAACTCTATATGTTATCCATTCCTTCAACGATGATGGTGTTGCAAGAATCCGAATTTGTAGAATTTCATCCTGCGTTGTCCTTGACTACCTAAACCTCCATCAAATTTTAAATCAAAGGACATGTCGAAGATAACATTGATCTAAATACTATCACTTCTTCCTAAAAGTCAAAGTTCGAGTGGATAGCACCAAGCCTCATGTTGATGCCAGAATAACGTCTGTGAAAAATTTCATGCATTCATTGTTGAGCGAGATGCATTGGCAGCAACATGGATACTTACCCTTACCAAGCATATATATAATATATTTTGGCGAAAATAAAATAAACAAAGAACACACATCTGTACATCTGACTCGCTGATTATAGATGATGATGCAGAACATAATATTGGATTTAACGACTGTCGAACAAAAATCAAACAACGACGCAGTTTAGAACTGATGGCTCCTTTTCATTCGGAAATAATGTTTCACGACATGTATTTGTTAACGGGAGAGGATGTCCTTCTAATACTAAATCAAAGTAGTAATGTGTTCCACTCCAAGACCAATACTAACGTGTACAAAATCATCATCGAAGAAACTACGTGCGACGTGTGGAAGTCTTACTTAAAGTGGGAGATGACATCAGTTAAATTTTAAGCAGAACGAAAGCAAAGTATAGGCTTCGACTTGTGGAAGTGAAAATCTTGATCATTGGCTCTGCACTTACACATAATATCAAATGTCATGTTTTCCAAAAGACAACTACCCAAATGTTGGCTAAACGAGCCGTCATTAATCAAAATCCTTTCTAGTTCCGAATTTCAATGTATCCAAGATAGAAGTTGTTCGAACAGGCAGGACGTTGTGTACCAGACACTTTAAAACTAAGCTTGCCAGAACAACTTACATATCTTATTTGATATAGTTTGTAGCCACAAGACAGTCCGCTACTGGTAGCAGCGACGGCATTTGGTACGTCGATTATGGAGAATTATATGCTTTGTAAGAATCTGATTTCATTCCAGATCAACGAAGCAGCGACGAATGACTTATTCTACCTATAAAAAATGGACCAAGTTAATGGAGAATTTCAGTTTACAACGGCTCTCTACAACACAATGAACGTTGTCTTATATGCAGAATTCAACAGCTTAAGAGAAATGATTCTAAATTAATAGAAGAAAGGATGGAACACGAATCAAAACCCTACTTAGATAGGTAATGATTATGTTCTGATTAAGAACTAGAAGAAATCAACAATAGTCATGATTTCAAGATGGCTAGACCAAAAGTAACTTTTAGTCTCCTGTTTTCCTTATAACTTGACTGAAAGGATTGCCAACCTGCCCAGATAACGTTGTAGATAATAAATAGAACACTCAGATCATAAACAACACGACAAATGATGGATAGGGAGTTTAAAAGAAACAATGGTAGAGTTTCTGGAAGAGACATGGACTCTCATCTCAGAAGAGACGATTTTGTTACCATTCCTTACTTACAGTGACGTCATTGGAGACTAAACGCATGGAATCGAACTTGCATCCTGAAGCGGAGATTATCTTTCATTCATCAACATAATTAACAGAACTGCGCAAGCAAATAAATCAGATATAACCTGACGCATTATCATTAACAGTGAATATAGGAACACTAAATACCCGAGAAACCATCAATTTAAATAAAAAAACAAAAGGTAAGGATTCCTGACATTACCTACTGATTCACAGTTTGTACAGCTTCTTGGAACTTTAAACAGCAAACCTAATGATGTTCTAACCTGTGACATCAACACATAGACATTCATCGTCCAGGAACACAATGGGAAACAAAGGAATTAGCACAAAAAATAACCTTAACGATAAAACTTTCAGAAAAATGTGACATTTTATAGATAAGGCGCCTATTCAACAAAAGACTTTTATTTTACCCAAGATAGTCTTGAAAGGCTTAATATAACAGCTGTACCACCAAAAGAAAACAGTTTGCTGTTAAGTTTAAACAATTTAAACATATTAAATGACGTTTGCTAGTGAGTAAAAGATGACCTAAAACGAATACGGTGATAGAAGACTGTTCATGGATGCAACAGTTTCATAGTACAGTGATGTTGATACAGGAAATGGTTCAAGTTTGTAATGATTGTGACTTCAAAGGATGATAAATCTGATTAGCTTCAGATGAATAACAAGGTTCCGGGACTTTTCAAGGACAATTTGTACCGTGTTCCAATTACAGAGTTTTGTAATGTAATGTCCAAATCAGGACTGGTAAAATTTAAAATATAACTAACTGATCAAACATAATTCGTAAAAAAATATTGTCAGTTCGAAATGTATGAAGAATATACATTTAATTACAAAGATTTCATTTTGCTTATCATATGTATTGCATCAAAATAAGGGAAGTAGAATCATCTTGGTATAACAACAAGTATTTCTTGACTAACAATATAAACACATTACCTTACGGACGCGCATTCTTTTAAGTATTAAGGCTGCAACGATATATCGATTTGTAGTGATATGTTGTTTTGCGATACTTACGCGATACAATTTAGCGTATCCGATATTTTGTTTATATTTTTCAATATCAAACAGAATAACAAATCTTTGAAAAAGCTTTCAAACTAAAATAGTGGAGAAAATTATAAAAAAAATCTAAACTGCAAAATGTTCTATTTATTGTGGCATAACCAGGTACAAGTCTACAAAAATTTAAATGTTATTACTTTCTATGAAGTCTCTTTTCTGTCAGTTGACTTACTAACTACTGAATATTTTATCTTCAAAACTAATCAAATAAACGAAAAGGGATAATAAGTTCTTTATTTTGACCCTGAAGACTCCTTTTACTTTGACTGCAATTCTTTATTAAAGGCTTGTAGCAAGATAATAGAAACACACACACACACACACACATATATATATATATATATATATATATATATATATATATATATATATATATATATATATATATATATATATATATATATATATATATATATATATAAGAGTTAATGAACAAATCTAAGCAGAATGTATGCCATTACGTTCAAGAGGACGGTCATATCATTTTACTATAATTTATACTAGTGTTATCAGTTTCGATAACTGTTTCAAAATACGATGTTAATTATCGTGATACCCCTGAATGCGTATCTTTTCACCCTAATAGCTATATACCTTAAGTTTTATTCCTTCAGAACAAAGCCAAAGGTCTACTCAATAAAGTCTGATTCCTTTGTTTTGCTTCCGTGTTTCAAAATACAAAATACCACGCACTGATTTAATGAAATAGCACATATAAATCAAGATGATGTGTAGCTAATCAATAAATTCATAAATTTAAAGATAATGTAATATCAAAACAGAACAGATGTTTACATTTCCGATCTCAAATAAGAGAAGACCGAATATAATTTTATATCATAAGGAAAAAATAAAATTGAAATTTCAATTCATGCTCATACAAAATTACAAAACGTTTACGTTATCAATTTATTATGCGTATAAACGCAGCTCTTTTCTTTTCTTTAAGTATAAATAAATGATTTATTCATTTGTAAGTTTTGCAATATGCATCAAGAAACAAATAACCATTGATATGTTTATTAATTTATTTTAATAAATGTTTCGGAATTTAAGCCCTCAAAACATTTTAAATCCCATGCTAAGATGAACAAAAGATTAGATACATCATATCATTGCATCTAAAATTGTTCAACATCTGGCGAATTTACGAACATCCTAAAATTAAGACAGAAGAATAAAAAGCAGACATCGTTTTACAAACACGAAACGGTATCATTAAGTGACAAGTGGATTGGAACAAATATCTACATGATTTCATTATTCATAACCCTTCCTTAGAATGTTTATTCATAAGCAAGCGCGATGGAAAGCAATGGCAAATTTATGTTCCTATAAAACGTCTGAATCAGTCTCGATGCATCATTTATTTATTTTTCAGCAAAGAACAAATATTTTTTATTTTCTTTCCATATGTTCCTGTTTCGTTGATATGTCTTTTGAAAAGAAACACAGTTAATTTGAGTTGCCATTTTCACATTTTATTTTTTCTACGTTTATGGAGTTTATTAATTTTCTGAATGAAACTGAAACATTGCAAAGACAGTGCCTTGCTGATTTGCTATTAAAGCAAAAATGGCTGATAAACCATACCCTCTCTCTCTCTCTCTCTCTCTCTCTCTCTCTCTCTCTCTCTCTCTCTCTCTCTCTATATATATATATATATATATATATATATATATATATATATATATATATATATATATATGTTTGTAAATGTGCTTTTTGATGCTTACTTCGTTATAATTGTTTATATTTACAATGAATAGTCAAGGCATGATTCTATCAACGTTCTGTACTTATAATGACATATAAGTTAAGTGATTATTGATCTGGCAAATGATAACAACGATAGCCAAAACTGTAGCTATCATTTGTCTTTAGATTAATAGTTTTGGACTATTTAAATCATCAGTCATGAGCAAATTGGTCTGAGATAAATTGCCATCACATCTGTTCAAGAAACAAGAGCATGAAAATAAAGGCATAAAAACTGCAGCTCCTCACGCTCCACACAGCGCATTTAGTGACCTCTGCTTACCTCTTCCACGAGCTAAATATTGTCAAATGTAAAATATGCACGTGATGGCAACAAATGACAGTTTTGAAGAGCTCTTCATTATACGTGACGGGAACTGAAATGGCAAAAAATGCTGTTAAGATCTGATTAAACAAGTTTAGAACGGAGAACATTTGCTGTTAAAATCTGATTAACAATATTTAGCGCTAAGAACATTTGCTGTTAAATTCTGATTGACCTTTCCCTGGCAATGAGCAAATTTAACTCAAGTAGCGCTTTTGCTTCAGTATCTGATAAAATCAGCAAGCAGCTTTGTCGATACCACAATCCAATAGGAGCTTTAGAGGTAGAAAGGTATGCAAGAACATGTGACAGCTAATTTTCGAACACCTTTAATCCCCTTTTATTTGACGTCTCCCATGTTGAAAAGCTGCGTCTCCATAAATGGATGATTCGTTACATTATATAGTTTGAACCGCTTACGAGTTCTGTTGTTGATAAAATGACAGTTTATTATTGAAAAAGAGAGCTTAAATATCGAGTTCAAAAATTGTACGTTAGCATAAGCCAAGATGATCAATGATAATTTTTAAAATTATTGGTAACTTCCAACAAATTCTCTCTATTTTATTAGTTTCAAAACTTTAATATATTTCCCGTGTTTAACCTGGTTACACTGAGGACAAGTGTGCTAAAGTATACTTTAAATTAAAGAACTCATATCGAATCTGTTACAAGGCTATATCAAATATATGTATAATGTGTCTCATATGTGCCTGGAACATTGCACAAATTTATGTTAAGACTTGGACACCTTTAGAAGACCTGGAGACGAAAAGACAAAAAATGCTACAAGTGCCTGCCACAAAGAATTTTTTTGCACCATTAGCGATTGGAGAAATTTGCCAGCAGAACGCACTAATACAACTAATCAATCTTCAAACCAATTCAACTTTTAACGAATAATTTAGAATGAAATTTGCGTTCTTCAATACTTCATATTATAATTAAAATGCAGATAAACTACTCAATATTGTATTTCAGAATTTAATAATAGCAAAATTACTTATTTATGTTTTGAAATAAAAGGTTATAAACTGCTTGGCAGATAAAAATGTAAATCAGTAATGTGTGTTACTATCAAATAGTATTCGTGTCCAAATAATTAATGCACCCTCTTATGGTAAAATGAAACACATCAACGTGTATAGATGAATATAATATATTTACTCTTTCAGCTGTATTATATGTATTTCAACTCATAGTGTGGACAGATGTTAAGATAGAGATATATACACTGAAGCTTTAACATTTCTCTCCATTTTAAATATATCATTGCAGTAAAATCTAAACTCGTTAAAATACATGTATAAGTTGCTACTAATTACCTAATATATCTATTGAAGCACTTTGGTAAAACGTGTCTAAATCGAGAATTGTCAAGTTTACGAAGCGAAATATCCATAAAGTAACATAATGTGTCATTGGTGGGTGCGGTGGGAGGAACTGCTTCAGTAATCTATTGTTTGACTACTCAAGTTATCAATACATAAGATATCTTTATATTTGTAAATTTGTTCTGAGAATTCTAATTTACTGTTTCGATTATTATAATGACACTTGCAACACATTATTAGCTTTACCATCACGAAGAAAAGGGAGGTAAATGCATTTAACAAGGCAGCTTACTACAGGCTGGCCTGAGCAGATATTGAACCCGTGACTTTGCATTTACTAGTCCAACGCTCTACTAAATGAACTATCTACTCTCCCTTCCCTGTGTCCTACTTGAATAATTGTCTTAGCCTATAATGAATCATGCCGAGTATGAATAAAATACATCAAGAGGATTATCAAATATAAGAAAATTCACAGTAATTCCTCGAATCTCACCTTTAGGTTGACCTTTGAAAAAACCTTTTATTTTGCCCCGTATATAAGGTGTCACGTTTGGTTAAACAAGATGGGTCGTCAATTAACTGGTACTGACAGGTTGATTATGCACTAAAGGTTTGATTTATTGGAATGTATTTCAACAAGAGAGATTGGGGCTATATTATATTATTTTAGTGGCTTTCTTGATAAAGTTCCCCATCCTTATACCGTCAGCACCTTAAGTCTGCTTTCAGTTGACTACAATATTTAATTATTTATTATAAATCCGGACCAAATATGACACTCATGTCAGTAATGAGAATTTAAGGAGATATGAACTGGCTCTTAAAGGCGTCTTTTTACATCAGAAAATAGCAAGACGTAATATCATTGCTTTTAAATTTACGTGAGAACAGCCAGTATGTATTATAGATTTATAATTTCCTTGAGGATTTGGCAATTTAGATATTTGGTCCACTATTTAATGCTGTTGTTGTTTTGTTTTTTTTTCGCCGTTTAGCTCAATACCATTTTTCAGTACACTATATGCTATAGGGGGCAATCATTAAAACTGGTAGAGGATGAACCCGGGAAAAACACCGGGAAGAACTACCTACACAAATAAAGCTACTGTCAAGCTTTATCACATTGCTCAATGGCCAAGCCCGATATTCGAATCCACGCAGATAGAGGTGATATGGCAATGATGGTTCACTATTTAATAAGTAATAACTTAGCAGTGTCGTGTCTATTCATTGATGTTATTACAAGTTGAGTGATTATGGCACAAGATGAGGAGATCATGTATGATAAGGAAATAAAAAATGGCCCAGTTATTAGTCCAAACGTGAGACATTGCAACAGAAAGTTTACAAACTTAAACTCTAAGATTTGTTAATTTTATACATTATTAACATTCATATGAAATAAACAAAAGTTTACTGATCAAAGCATGTAACGCTGTTGAGAAATTCTGTTGAAACAGCATAAGCTATTACAAAGGTTTTCCAGTGTTAAAATTATCGGTTCTTATAAACCAGAAATAATTTGGAAAGTTTTTCGTGAAGACATTAAATAGGACATTTAAAAATAAGTTAAAATAATGCAAACGTTGGGAACAAAGAGTGCTTTTGTAAGTAAAGATAAATTTGTTAGTTTATGTTACACAATTTATCACCCTCGAAGATTATCTTGTAGAATTCTTACTGATTAGACTCCACTTAAGTAGGTCTTAAAATAGCTTTTGGAAAAGCAACAAGGATAAATTAATCGTAAATGATCCAATCGAATCTTTCCAATACACATTTTTATTTCAATTGCAAAGTTAAGGTTAAATAAAAACACACATGGATTACCTGTATCGAATTTATTTTTGTATTCATTAGATTTCCTACGTCATATAGACAGACAAGGAAGACACAAAATGTAAAAATGAATATTTAAGCAAGGATTTTAGTTTTCTTATTCTTGCAAACTTAGTTGCTCAAATTCCTTTCAAGAGAGAAACATTTCTCTTGCTTTAATTTAATTTATATACAAACAATGTTTCTTTAATTAGGTGAAAACAATTGCATTTAAAATTTTAATTTGATAGATACAAAGAGAGATCAGTTATCGTACATATTATGTATATGGTTTACATTGTTGTAATAATTAGAGTTAAAAATACTAAAGATGTCCAAAAATATCTTTCGTTTACATTATACACATTATTTATATTTAATAGTTTCCATCCGTATGTTTTATACTGGGATGTATAACGGCTTTAGCAGTTTTCATAATATTGCAAATCATGCTTAAATGGAGGGCAATTTCCCGCTTAGGAAAAACTGTGCACATTTTTTTTATTAAAAAATACAATTCATTGAATTGTGTCACATTTTAATAAATGTAATAATTTCAAAACTCAAAATAATCATTGATCTATTGTTTCCACTATTTCGTAGCGCAAGAATATTGTTTACATTGTCTGTCTAGAAGTTATATTTGCCCTTTCGAGCTGTGTTGACTGATATTTATTTTATTAATTCATCTTTCAATAAGAAAATAGACCACTTAGGAAAACGCTTTAGTCTTTATCCAGTCAGTAGCCTTAGATCTTATTTAGGCCGATAACAAAAAGGTACCTTTTGTAAGTAGCTACGTGGAAGAGGGGAAAAAGTCGTAGCACGCCATTATGTAATTTTCTACAATATTTTACTATATTAAACGATATTTTATTTCCGAGGGGACCTTGCCCAGGTGTTGACCTAAAAGATTTAGCTTCACATTGTTCACACCTCAGTACAAGTCTCTGTAACCTTACCGGCTTAAAGAATTAAGTCACCCGTGAAATTACGTCGATGACGCAGAGGATATGACTGTGTAGTCAAGTTAGTTAGTGCAACAGGAAACTGATTCCTTTATATGTAAATATTTACGAATAGATTAACCAATAAGTGAGAAACTTGTCCCGGTATCCCTGACACGTGTTGTGAATGTAAGAACACGTGAGGTTACATTTGACATTGACTGGCATTTCTCTCCTACTTCTGAGGTAGGCCGAGTAATTCCTTTTGTATGTCGTAAAGGGCGACCAAATAGAAGCAACCTTTATTTACCTGTGATGATGCCTGTGTATAATTATGCCTGGTTATAATGATGCCTGTAATAATGCCTATGATAATGATGCAGCCAAGAAAGTGGTGGAATTTTTAAAAGAGTGCGGTTGATATGAAGATAGCCCGACTTCAACTTTTATTGAATGTACTCGTATGTAGCTTAATCGTTCTTTGGTTTGTGTTTTTTTTAGAAGATGCAAACTTACAGGGTGTTATATAGCCAAGATTGCGCTCATGTACCATTAAACGACATACATACATACATACATACATACATACATACATACATACATACATACATACATACATACATACATACATACATACATACATACATACATACATACATACATACATACATACATACATACATACATACATACATACATACATAAATATATATATATATATATATATATATATATATATATATATATATATATATATATATATATACATACCTTTACGAATCTATGCTATTAAAATAAATCACAGAAAAGAGTGAAATGCAATAAGCTTTTTAAAATACAACAAATAATTTATTTCCCTCGAATATAAAGAAGCCATAGCTAATTCAATCCAGAAGAATCCGAGAATTCCATATACAAGTCCAAATAATATACGTTATGAATATACTTTATGGTAATTACAGTCAAATCCAACCCCGAGAGTGTTGATGTGTCTGCTGTAGTCTGTGTCGTATTCTTGTGCCAACAGTCTTTTGTAGAATCACAGTAATATAATTCCAAGTTTTAATTCGCTCTAAATCACAGTGAAAGTCTTTGTCCAAGAATGTTATTTTTATGAGCAATCTTTTTTCTGGACAGACGAATAATACAATTGTCTCTGCACAACAATATTTTATGAGCACTCTGTATTTGAGTAGAAAAATCATTTTTAGAATCAAATAGTTTAAAGAAATAAATTCTATCCCAAATGAATAGCTGGACACAACAGCAATATAAATTGATTCTGCTGGATCTTAAAGCATGAATTCTTTTTACGGTAGCATGATTATATAGTACTCTACGTGGCCTTAAGTCATAATTAGTATTTTCTATTAAAACCTTTTACATTATGGAACGTTTCAATCTGGAAAGTTCTAAATGTAAACAAGATAAAATGTTTTTTATAATCTGAGCCTGCAACAAAAATTATAATATTGAACCTGACACTGTCAGACGCGCCAAGGAAATCCCAATAATCAAAATCCAGACCAAACTACATGGATACTTCTATTAATAATGATCCCAATATTAAACCCATACAAAGAGAGAATATTTCATCTATGTATTAGTTATTTACAGAATTAAAACAATAATTCAGGTCAAGTAGAACATAATAATAGTAAGAAACGATACCCAAAATTGGATTAGTTACTTTTTATGAAAAGGCACAGAGACCTTAGCATATACAGGTTAAACTTGTCAATGCCCCCACGATCTATTTTAGAAATATAATAAAAGAACGACAAACCTCATGCTTTGATAACTTAATTTTCAAATTTGAATCTGTAAGACTGTCAAAAAATTTCTGAATTTTCTTTAAGTGATCATTTCATGTGTCAGTTCAAGCATGGCATTTATCTGGACCAGAGGAATACCAAAATTTCCTTTGCCACTCTCCGTCAGTGGAATTTACTAGAATTCTTTCAAAAGATCAAAATTGGTGACATATTCTGCATTTGCAGTATTGTCAATGCAGTCAGTGATTCTTGGCAATAAACACGGATCTGTTTTGATCATTTTATTCACCTTTCTATTGTCTACGCACATGTCTAAAGTATTATCTGGTTTCGGTGAACTCCACTCACATTTACTCGGTTCTATAAAATCATTTTCGAGCAAACACTAAATTTGCTTTTCCAAACTATCATATTTGAGAGGCTTTATTCTCTAAATATGTTGTTTCACATATATGGGATCTAGAAAAATAAGCGATATTATAGATTTTATTTGTTCGTGTAGGAACATCTGGAAACAATTACTCATATTTAAGTAATAGCTGTTTTAGTTTATACTTTTCTTGTTGCTCCAAATGTGAAAGTTCCTGATCCAGATTATTCATGATGTATGAATTCCTAAGATCGGTTGATCCAAAGTCACTCTAGTCCGATTGCATTCCATCGCTTAAATGTTCACTGTGTTGGACAGGTACAACTAAAATAATTGCATAATTAAACTGGTTATCTTTATCAACATAAGATGAAGCAATCTCTCACCAGACTGAATAAGCTTCGCTCCGTTGTAGTTATGTTGTACATCAATTTCATTTTTTTTATTGACTTCCTGGATGCCTAATTTATTCATTACTTGCTGATAAATTCCACACATATACCATGACAATTGATCAGACTGGACAGCCTTGGGAAATTGAAATTGTGTACATACAATAATTGTTAAAGCTTTTACTATTTTTTTAGTTTAATATTCCTTAAAGGTATGCATCTGGGAATGTTGTGGATACACAAATTATGGTCAACTCGTATTTTGTGTCTTGTTTAAACTTGGGTAAGTGACCGACACAATCTACTGCATTTCTGCATAATGGTTGGTCAAAAACATTATTAGGTTCAAGAGGAGCATTATGCATCTTCTGGTTTGGTTTTCCTACTATTTGACAAGTGTAACACGATCTGCAGTATTTTAGTCATCGCTTTAACGTTTTGGCAAAAAGAAGTGATTTCAACATCTTGTGATCCATCATATTGATCACTGAATGGCCAGCAAAAGGATGTTCACAGGCAAAACTAAGAATTTCATGATCGTATGATTTTGGATATACAATTTGTTTACCGACAGCTCGACACCAGCAGGTACCTCGAGTGATTTCTATTTTCTCTTATTGGCCAGGTTTCAACAAAATAATAAACAGTTACTCCTGTGGAGTCAGCTTCACTAATAGCCATCTGAAACAAACAGATCTCATGATATTGTTACTGTTCGATGACAACTGTCGTTTATCACCCTGATTAGAGTAGAGAGAATGAGTAGTTAAAATAGGCACACTCTAATCAATACATTTTGATTGATCCAAATAAGGAGCAAAAGTGACCTCATCAAAAGCCTGACCAATACATGTATAAGCTAAATGTATGACTTCCTAATCAATATCATTCTGAAGGGCTTTCGTGGTTTGTAACTGCACAAGCTGTTTATAAATCCGGCATTTCTTTTTCAACAAGATCGAGTTTCTGATCTAAACGAAGATTGTCAGTTACAAATGAATTAACTACAACCTTATCTCCAGCAAGTTATTTGGCTAGTAATACATGACTACACTCGATGGGTAAAGACTACATTCTTTCAACTGTTATGGGTGTTGATACCAAGTATGATGACAATTTTATACAATGGAGAGGAACATTAACAAAGGCCGCAATCTATTCCTTGAATAAAAACATGCTCAGTTTGAAAACGAATGAAAAAGGCAAAACACCGTTTAATAAAAAGACTCCGATAAGTTCCCGTGTTCCTTAAAATTTTAATAGGGATAGCATTGGCACACAATGCTTTTAGTATATGACCTTTTAGAAATAACAATATTTGAAATACATCTTCTTTGATTCTGTTGTTTATTCTCCAGTTTGTAGCAATCATAAATAGTATGCCCTTTCTTTTGCAATATGTATAAGTAGGAATAGATACAGACTTCTGATTAGTCTTATCATAAACTTGATTTCTAAAGGTTGAGCCCGGTTTGAAAGTGATCGTAATAGACTGAAATTATATTTTATCAGAAAACTGCTGAGTCGAAGACTTGTTGACAAGGGAAACTTTATGAGCTAAGGTATACACGTCTGCTGTACGAGCAGCATTTTCTAAAGTTACGACCTTACGCTTATCAATGTAAGACTTAACGTCTCAATGGACACAGTACTTGAACTCTTCAACTAATATAAGTTGTGTGAAATTTTTTTATCTTCATTAACCTTTCGAGAAGAACACTGCCTATCAAATCGAGCTTTTTCCTATGCAAATGCAACGTAGAATTGGGTAGAATTGGTCAGTTGAGCTTCTATAATTCACAAAAACTTGTCCATATGTCTTAGGTACAAGTCATAACACTTCAATTTATTTTCCTTAACAACATCATAGTCAGTACTATGTTGTCCTGACAGTGAAATGTAAATATCAAAAGTTCTGCCAATATGCACACTTTGTAATAATCAAGTCTAGTGCTCTCTTATCCGTCTCAAATTTTTTGCAATGCTCTCAAAATATACCTTTTTTTCTGAAAGGGGGTATATTTCTGACATCAAAAGTTGGGGAGTGCTTTCCACTTGCCAACTTTACTTATTTTAATCTAAATTCAAATTGCTTTTATTGTTTTCCTTCATTCCGTAGCTGCATTTGTCTCTGTCCTTTTATCTCATTGTATTTGTCTTTCTTGACGCTCAAGAATTTTAACTATATTTCATTCTTGTATTTTAATTTCAATTCCATGACTTGCATGTTTGAGTCAGATGGAGATTTACTAATCAAGTCCAAATTAATAATATTTTTTTCTACTAAATATAATATAGCACCAAATTATTATTATTATTTCTTGCTTTATTAGAGAAATCTTTGCCTCAAAAAGATCATATTTTCTAGTATCCAGCAGCAATTCATCTTACTTAAAGGAGTCAAACTGTTCCTGGGTGGAATTTCAACTAAAGATGTTCACTTAGATGACATTGTAAAAGCTTGTTTGTTTCGCAAAATATTTCTAAAATGTGAAATAAAAACTGGGACTTGGGAAAATTCCAACACAAAATGATTCCGAATTTAAAATACATAAAGTTATCTGCAATATTTTAGAGAAATTCTCATCCCGGACGGGCCCCATTTTTTTCGAGTCTATCATCTTATAATAAATAACAGAAAAGAGTGAAACGCATCAAGCTTTGTCAAAATGAACAAATAATTTCCCTGAATACAAAGCGAAAGTGTAAAAAATGAACTTAATATATTGCGAATGAGATCTCAATTAATCTTAAAATTGCATACAAAGTCCTAATAATAAATAAACTTTAGTGGAAATCCCAATGAAATTCAACGATTTCAACGACGAAACTGTTGTACCAACAATTCTTTGTTGAATCACAGTAATTTAATTCTAGGTTGTCATTTGCTATAAACCTCAGTGAATATATCTTTCTAAGAATATTATTTTTATGAGCATTTTTTTTCTGGATAAAACAATAATACAAACTGATTCTGCTAGATGTTGACACACGGATGAATAATTTCCAAGCAGCAAGAGTGTATGGCAGTCTACTTGACCTCAGGTCACCATTAGCATTTTCGCATAATAACTAATGGAAAATTTCAATCTGTAACGTTCTAATCGTTTACAAGATAAAATGTAAGTGTAATTAAAGGGTCTGTTCTTATATATGTAATATAAAACCTGTACTAAAATGGGTACCCCTGGAGAGTACCAATAACCAATCCCCAGACCAAATTGAAAACGTTTACTTTTTTAACAATGATCCAAATATTAAACTCAAACACATAAAGAAGATTTTAGCTGGGTATTAGTTGCTTACAGAATTCTTTTAAATCAATAATTCAGGTCAAGTAAAAAAAAAAACTTGATTCTGGACAGGGATAAGTCCAACATACAATGTTACATTGCAATAGCTTATTATAAAATAAAAAAAGATGAAAAACTAACAAACATGGAAAATTAAAGATAGATAACTATCTCACTACATAATTATATGTATATATATATATATATATATATATATATATATATATATATATATATATATATATACGTGCATACCTAAGTATATGCATGCATGATTGCTTAAATACGTACGTACATACATACATGCATGCATGCATGCATGCATCCATGCATGCATACATACATACATACATACATACATACATACATACATACATACATACATACATACATACATACATACATACATACATACATACATACATACATACATACATACATACATACATACATACATACATACATACATACATACATACATACATACATACATACATACATACATACATACATACATACATACATACATACATACATACATACATATATACATACATACATACATACATACATACATACATACCATTGTGTTTCACTGTGTTCATATTATAAAAGGTGCTTACACTGTAAATATTTGCAATCAACACTCGAGGTATACGATAGATAATGTTACCGGGCATTTTAGGTAAGGTCGGATTTGGTTTTTAATCTTCGTGTGTCTAACAGTAATACTGCTTTCCGTCTTAAGCTTACTAATACTTGATTTGTAGTGTTATTGACAGACACCCGATACTATCCAAAGGAAGTGGTTCTTTATCATTAATTAGAAACCATAATCATTTGGATACCGTGTCGTTCAAACTTAAGCACCTTTCGAGCATTTTTGTGTCAAAAAGTTTTGCCTCAGGCATTTCGTAGGATATTGTTGGGTGAGGAGGTTTAAACACACTGATTGACTTGATCCAAACCAGCGCTATCGTTGATTCTGGACCAAGACACTTGTTTTTACGTGCTAAATAGACACCTGTAGAGGCGTAAGAGAAATATAAGGAGCTAAATCCTTTTCAATCAATGGACACTTTGTCCTCGCAAATTATAAGCCGGGCGACATGCGGTCATTTACCTTGAAAGTGGGTTTTCGTCCCAACAATCTCGACACCAAAAATTAATTTTCTGTAGTAGTCCTAATAAGACATTCTTAATGTGTCATCAGCGAATAAAGTGACCGTTTGCGTATGTACTATGATGTACGTGTCTTTGACGGGAGAAGCGTATCAAACAAAAATATTAAAACTTACCCAAGTTTACGCTTTATTACATCAAGCAGATGGCAAGTGATTACAGTGACCAAGGTTTTATAATCCTATAGCAAAGGATTTACAATTTACTCAATGTTTACAAACTAGTCTTCATGTGATAATTTTTATGTTATTAAGGTTACCTGCTGAATTGATAACACAATGGTAATGAAATAAAATCAGTTTTTTTTTCTTTTAACCTAATGCAGTAATTTTGGTGTTAGTTCATCTTTCGTGTACATATTGAAGATAACAACCCAACACTTAAAAAGGAAGTTCGAATTCAAGCGAAAGAAACCGATACATTTATGGCCCTATATTAAATTGCTTTAAAATTGATGGAATCAAGCGTAAATAATTATAAGGTTTTCATTTGGAATTATAGCTATCAATGAAAATTAAATTGTATTAATAATGAAAAGGAGCCTTATCCATTACAAAGAAACAGTAAACAGGTTTTAATAATATAATACGACAGCTCAACTAATAAAAGCAAAATGAATCTCGAAAATTGAAGTCCAACTGTTAGATATCACCAACGATAATGCTAATTGTTTTTTTGGGGGGGTATATTTTCGGAATAAAGCAGAATATACTATCAATGAAAATATTCTCTTCTTGTCTGCGAAATAGTAAATATAATTTGTAAAATTTCGTATCATTATTGAAAAACAAAATGTTCATTATGTTCCAGAGTGGAAAAAGTGTTTTCGGATGGAAAGGACTTTCAAGAAAACTTCGACTCAATTCTGTATAATAGCCAGTTCTTACCTGTAATTTTCTTAGGTTTTCATTAAATTAAATTGTGTGAAATGTACGTCACGAGATTGCTCCATGATAGTTGGCCTTGTAGTGAATTTATAGTTTAATTAAAATATTTTTGTCACATAAAACCATGCAGGTGACAAACCTAATGACAGTTTATGTTCATTTGAAAATGAACAATATTTTTAATTTGCGTAATATTTAATAATTAAGTTAGCGGTATACGGTTTTAGCACCTGTCGTGTCTGTAAAAAGGAAATAATTTGAATGTCGTATACACGAAAACTGGATGAATTTGAACCTATGAACTTCTTGCAATTATTGAACAAATTAATCTTTAAAGAAACTTTGCCTAAATTATTTTGATTGCCTACATTCTCTGGAAATGTAAATTAAAATATTATTTCTTCATATCACAAATGTTCTTCATATCACAAATGTTTGGTAGACCGTTATGAAAACATTAGTGCATTATTGCAAAATGATTTGGAACGTGATCTAACTGGTGCCATAAGGTAATGTCATCCTTTCATAAACACCTCGTCTAGCTGAGAATATAGATCATCACTTCAGATTGAACATAAATCGGCACGAATAAATAGCTGAAAGATAATTAGTTTAGATAAATATGTGCTCTATTTATCCATCCATCCATCCATCCATCCATCCATCCATCCATCTATCCATCTATCCAGCTATCTATCTATCTATCTATCTATCTATCTATCTATCTATCTATCTATCTATCTATCTATCTATCTATCTATCTATCTATCTATCTATCTATCTATCTATCTATCTATCTATCTATCTAATTATGCTACAACAAATTATACGATTTCGGTAAGACATATTGATAACATGATAGTATGATTATTACTTAATTTTGATGTGTGCAATGAAAGTGAGAATGACATCAAAGAACATCTTGAAACAGAACATTTGACAAAACCAAAATTCTTTTTTATAACCGTATATTTCATTTTACAAATATCTCTTTAAACATTGGATACTATCTTTTCCTTCAGATGCACAAGACGTTCCATTTCCAATTTCGTAAATGAACACGAACCTCACTTTTTCCGTGTATTGTCCCAAACTGTTCCAAATTTGAGTCGTTTTATGTGCACTGCTTGACACTGAATACGCCTGTGGCAAGGGAAGTGTGTTAAACAATTACAACTACATGGAATATCTCAATTTAAAAATGAGGTCATGATCCAAATGGAGATGTCTCCACTGGTAAGCAGGATAGTTTTCATGGTGGCGGAAGAGGTTTATAAAATCGGGATATAACTTTCAGCTGGATATAATCAGAAGGACAACTGGTGAATAATATATAGAAACTAAAATGGTACTTGAAGTATTTTCTTGTTGGTTCTGACATTATTTGTGTAACGAGGTTAACTTAATCTGCTCGAAGGTAAGAACATTATAAATAAATAGCAGTCTCTTCCCGTGTATAATAACAAATTAATTGACAGACCACGATAAAAATTGCTTCTTCTCGTGGAAGCTTAAAAGGATACTTCAGTATCGTACCTATCGATCTCACCTTATGTAAGAGTAAAAACGTTTTCATAAGGTCAAATACAGGATAAAAACGCAAAATCAGTGAAGGTTTTAAAAGTTAAATATATGTGACTTTTCTTTCCATTGGAATCTAACAAGTGAATGTAACCGAATTAGCCGGTTTCAAAACCACATCATTTTGTTTTCTTGGTATGTTTTGTTAAAGAAAAGTATTTTTTATTACAATTGAGGGAAAAGGTTAAAAAAAAGTGTCAACTCGTCTGCATATAAAATTTTAATTACCGGTAATATGAAAATTCAGAAATTATAGAGTAAAATATTCAATTAAATCACTTACAAATACATTAATATGATGTTTGTTTTTACAATATATATATATATATATATATATATATATATATATATATATATATATATATATATATATTGCATACAATTTTTACAAGTAATAATATATAAATTTGTAATTAGTAACTTTCTCAAGCATCTATATCACATAGATCAATTTAATATTGTTGTGCAGGAAAGAATTGTTTTTGTGTTCGCAGTAGTGAAACGAGTTCAAGTCGTTTGTTCTCATGTTTGTAATTGGGGTTTCTTATTATGAATGTAAATATATCTTAAGTCCAAAAGATTGAGTAACTGTGTTTTTTTCTCATGACAGCATATTCTAATTATACATCTCTCTCTCTCTCTCTCTCTCTCTCTCTCTCTCTCTCTCTCTCTCAATCTATCCATTTACATATATATATATATATATATATATATATATATATATATATATATATATATATATATATATAGATAGATATATATATATATATATATATATATATATATATAATTAGATTTATAGATGTATGTATAGAAAGCGATAAATAGTAATTGGGCTTAGTTGATTGATGTTTACATTCTAATTTTAAAATATTTAAAAAAATTACTAGGTGACATAGATGCTAGAGAAAGTCACTAATTTATACTCATTTACGCATGCCAGTATTGATTAGAATTAATTTGTAAATATCAGCTGGGGGAACAAATGACTTTGACTTAGTTTAGTTACAAATAAACGCATACGAACAGACCAAAGCAAGTGATATAAATCATATCTTTTTAAGAATGAAATGCACCATTTTTAATATTATATGATTTAAAACTATTATATGTGCTCTGAAATCTTTTCAACCAGCAGGTACAAAATTAAATAAAATACACATTTTGAAACATCAGAAAATTATTGCACTTTTGGACAATAATAGTTTAGTAAAAATCAAATAAATTCTAGGCAACAACTTCACTTTCCTATGCATTTGATCTACATTCAATGGAGAATATGAGTTGCATTAGTTTTAGAAAGTTAATCATATATTTGCAAACATAATAGCATCAAGTACCATGCAGAAACTATAATTTTATCCACGAATACACGCTAATTCGAAGCCTTCTCACGCCAAACTTCGCGAATGGTGTCACATTGAAACAATGCTTAAACCGACTGGATGTAATCAGCAATTACTTTAAAAGAGATGCCATTTTCAATCTTGGAAAATAAAATGCAATGACGTAAGTGTCAACGCCATAAAAGCAGCTTCAAATATGTATGCATTGGTATATATTGGTAAGTATATTGCGTTAATAGTAACAATAAGAATAGTATTATGTTTGTAATGGAATGAAATGTAAGTTTATGCCATAATCCAAACAAAAAATGATTAGCTTCTGCTGCGTTGTTTGATATAATACATTAATTCGTACTAAATACATAGTGAAGAAAAAAAATATTGAATTTCTTAAATTTGATTAAATAGGGTTAATACAATTTTTGTTAATACTTACGTCTGTTTAAACATTGGATGGCTTTCATTTGAGCAGATGCATACACTCTTAAATCTATCTACCTACCAATACACCAATCTACCTACCAATACACCTATATCTATATATCCGTGTTACTGATTGTCTGAACATACATTTAATTAGGTAAGTACTAGAAATCCTAAGGACGAATATTTTGGGTAAATAATAGAAAACTAATATCGTTCTCAAATAAAGTAAAAAAAAAGTTTGTAATGGCATTGCCAAATTTCAGTCGGGAATCTTTTTTATATGCGTAATTAGTCAATGCAATCTGGGAAACTAGATTGTGATTGTATTTAGGTTACGAGGATATATATATTACCTATGTACGATATTGTGAATATAAAATTGGAATTAGGATCATCATTTGTAAACGCTTACTATTTCATGACACTTTTTTAATCATATAATTCTTAAATATTAAAAAAATGAATACAGGAAACATCTAAAATATTACAAATCGCAAATACCGATGAATGTATGTACTAAAAGTTAAAAACTTCCCTTGAAAAGTACCTTCATTAGTAAAGTTATTTATTATTGAATTTCTTATCATTTTATAAGATCTTGTATCCACTGGTTTTATCTTTACTTCTTTTTTCTTCCTTGGTAAACAAGCGCAACGATTTTGTACAGGCTTGATTAGCAAATATGTGAATATATTGCACCACTTATGATGAGACTGCAATTTAGCTATGTTATTGGGAAGCATGTTTTCAGCACGAGTTCAAGTGGGTTCCTCTTTATCATACAAAAGTTTTCGATATTATTCAATGTTATTTACCTTCGAAATATTTTAAAGAAAATAAATTTATTTTTTCCTTCTCAATGACACTTTAAAGCTGCTTTAAAACAAATTATTACTGGTTATGGCAGAATACATTGTCTTCATTTGGATCGCTAACTAGTTCTTTTAAGGGGGATTATGATCAACCCATAATTGATTTTGACCAAGTGTCCATTACATGAAATATTGAAAACCACTTAGTAAAATGAAGTTATCCCCAGGAACGCCTTAGAAAAATGGCGTCTTTTACCCCAACATCAAAGCAATGTCCGTATTTAAGGAGTCGTAGTGTTTGTCCAACCCATAGCTTTTACAAAATCAAGTTTGCAGTAATGGGATTCAACTGAAACAAAAATTGTCAATTAGGTTCTCTGATCGTGGGCGATTTTTACTTCCAATAAGTTTTGCAAATCTGTTCAACAAACTACAGCTGAATAATATTGAAACAATAACACTTATATAAATATATTGGGGACAGATATCTTACAAATTTAAGAGACATTTAATGATGGCTATTAAAACCTGGTGCCGACTGTATTAACATTACAAATAACGACCTTCATGACATGAAAAACGTTTTGCTAAACACGTCATTAGAATGAAAACAATCCCTAACAATCAATATTGATAGATATCGCGTCAACACATGGCTTTGTTATCTTCAACAAGCACACGCCGTTTGATTATTTTTCTCATAGTCTTATTGGTTGAGATTCTTTTGAAAACATTTGTATTGATATGAAAAAATTACAATTCCACTTTTTTGAATATTTAGACGGTAGCATATTCACCAATGACTATCAAGATACGCGTATTTCATTTACGTTGATTTCTTAAACCATCATTTACGTGAGCACGTTGATAATATCACCTGCAATTATTCGTTGATGAAACATGACAAGAAAAACGCCCCTAAATTTGATCGATTTAGGCGGTTTGAGACTTTTCAAACATTATAAATATTGAAGTGTACGAAGTGAACTCAACAAAACAAAGTCCTATAGAAGGTACACCAAAAAAAGTTAACAGAAAAGTGGTTTGATGGAAGATAAAAATATTTTATGAGATTATGTTACCGCCATTAAATATAATTTTATATTTCTGTAATTATTGTATTCAAGCATTAAATACCAAAATAGCTTTCAGATAGGCCCCTTTGCATTGGATCTCTCTCTCTCTCTCTCTCTCTCTCTCTCTCTCTCTCTCTCTCTCTCTCTCTCTCTCTCTCTCTCTCTCTCTCTCTCTCTCTCTCTCTCTCTCTCTCTCTCTCTCTCTCTCTCTCTCTCTCTCTCTCTCTCTCTAGAAGTCATAATATGAGGTAATATATTAATATAAATACAGAGATGTAAGATTGCTTATATATACAAAGATAGCAATCCATATATCATACAATATTAATTAACAAATGATCATAATTTTAATTGATATTTAATTTTAAGCAAGCACCATATCTAAAAATTCAATATACAGTGATTCATTTCATTTTTTAAATTTTCCATCATCTCTCGTCTTTCAATCATCCCATGTCTACCGTGCTAGTAGTTAATAATTTTGTACTACATCAATATTTGACCAGGTATTATAGCTGATTTTATGTCCAGTTCTGATAATAAAAAAACCAACACTTTTAATTCCCGACAAATTTCTTATGTCATTAAAATATCTGGAATATAATTTTCCATTATCCATCTATCCATCTTGTATAATAAAATACTAATCATGTATTCTTAATTCTAGTCATGCTTTTATATTATTCTCTCTCATTGTCTTTCTACAAGTGTTGTGTTCCAATCGTTTTCAGATTTTCTAAGTTATATTAGTAGCTTGTTAGTAACAGTAACACAACCGAGAGCCGTCAAATTCAGCAATATCTAATTTTCAATAAATTGGATACCCAAAGGTCCCTTTAAATAAATTGATAGATGCAAAGAAACATTTTGTGAGACTTAAAATTAAATTGTACTTGACCAGACATCAATATGATGTATCAAACAGACATTTAAGACTTAACAATCAGTACTACTGGACAATCAATCCGAAACACTGGACAATCAGTAATACCGGACAATCAAAACAATCGTTAAAGTATGCCTTTACTTAAATGTTTTATCTTTATATGACATTAAGTTTGTCAGGTCAATGATGCAGTTAAATACATTCTACGAAATTTTTGTATGGAGATGGATAATGAAAATGAGAACAGTCGAACATTTCTCTCGAGAAAATGTCAAAGGACTAATTACAGAAAAATAGCTTTAGCTGTTTGTTAATGAGACATAGCTGAAGAAAACAAACTTTTAAGAATCATCAGTCTATAATTAGTAGAACGTATTCAAGAAATAACTGCATCTAAGTTTAAAAGAGGGAGCAAAGATTTTTCCATTAATATTATTTGAAAATATTTCGTTTAATTTACGTGTGAAACAACTCAGATTTGAATTGAAATATTAAAGATTATATAAACATAAAATATTTTGTGTAAAATATTTTACGGAAATTATTAATAAAATAAAATTTACTAAAATGGGAAACAATGCTTATAAATCTTCCATTTATGTAATAGTTGTGGGTACATAAAAACTAGAAAGTTATATATAATTGCTTCAAGAATTTGGTTAAAACTCTGACTACATTCCGTCCATTTAAAATAAACTGAATACTGCTACAAGCTGTAGACATACATGTTATGGGTTTGGAAAAAATGCTGCAAAAACCATCGGAGAAACGATAAAACGAGTTCATATTTTCCGATACAAATGCGGTAACCTTTTTAATGTATATTAGAGAAATTTAATTTGTACTTTACGGAGTTTTGAACCTAGGTCCGCGAGTAAATGGCACCCATCGCCTTGCCTGTACGCACCGACCTGTATGATAGTATTGTTTATATTAAACTATTATTTCTTCCCACTATTATCAAGATTCTGCTACAGAATCCTGGGATATCACAGTCTGTTCTGTCTGGTATATATTTAATATTATTTGTAATACAAAAATCCTATATACCTTGATTTCTTTCATAGGAATCTGGAACGACTGTGTATATATATATATCAGAATTAATTACTATGTCGTCATGCGAGTGTGTCTACTACGCACGAGCTTATATAACACCGATTCAGTGCCATCATTTTTTGGTAATGCGTGCTTAGTCGTGACGGTATATGGGTTGGTGCGTGCAGGCAAGGCGATGGGTGCCATTTACTAGCGGATCTGGGTTAGAAACTCCGTAGAGTACGAATTAAATTTCTCTAACCTGTATGATAGTATTGTTTGTGTTAAACTCTCTCTCTCTCTCTCTTTATATATATATATATATATATATATATATATATATATATGTATATATATATATATATATATATATATATATATATATGTATATATATATATATATATATATATATATATATATATATATATATATATATATATATATATATATATATATATATATATATATATATATATATATATATATATAAAAATTATATATATAAATGAGTATATATACTCATTTTCTTATTCTACTTAACACTTAAGTATACAAAAAATCACTACATGCTATAAGAAATAAAGGAATTGAATTTAAGCCGTATTCCACATTAAATACATAACCGTACATTCATCAATACACAATAGGAACATTGAAGCGCACATATCACCAACCAGCGACATTTGAAATTAGTAGCGCTCGAAATCACCTTGAATATAATTTGTAGATTTGGTCAGCATAATTTCGAAATGTGTAATCAAGCTTTAGAACCTGTGACAAAGCTCATGTAATTTGGATTTGCATAACTAAGAAAATAATTTTAAGGAAATTCAAGATGCATAAATGTAAGTATATTTTTTGTCATTCTTATTACCAGCTAAAGAAGACATATTTATACTTGGTCGCTTTTGCATGTTCTACGTAGTGACCGCAGCTATGCTATGACCGCGCACGGCTTTTATCGCTAGCCTAAATCCGAAACATTGTATCAACAAAGTTAACGCGCAAAATTGCAAAGCAGCTAGCGTGTGATAGTCCTTTCAGCCAGCGAAAATAGGAATTCTTTGCTTATTGGTTTTGAGGCCTTTACTTTAACACTTTCAATTACATTTTTTCCACGAATCCAGTACTTTCAATGGTATCTCTCTGTTTGCGGACATTGCGAACATCACGTTCATTAATTTGCTTGTTCAAAAGTTTCAATTTGACTCAGTGAACTCGTCAATATTGATCATGTATACTTGCAAATACACGAAATAGTTACGTTATTCATCAAGAAACAAATCAAATAAGCTCAAACCTACAGCATCTACTACATGAGTGTACATGGTTTGTTAACAAAGAAGTCCCTAATACACTATATTATTTTATATACACGTGTCGTGCACATGCGCGCAATATAAAAGTGTTCACTGGTGAAATTTGTTTTTGCAACGAATGGAAAGCAGTGAAAAAGTCAAACTTGAGATTGTAACGTAAAAAAATGTCATTACGAAACATTTTCATTGTTACTCTTTCGTGTTTCATTTTTATTGTCTTGGTACTTTCAGTTCGAGGTACTTTCATACGAGGTTCTTTTCCAATACTACAAAAGTATACAAAAATATCAATTTATGTGTACGATTAATGGAAAAATAAATACATGTTGCAACAAGTAGCAAATTTACTATTTAAGCTTGCAATGGAAAATGTGTCTCCTTTAAAATAACTGTTTGTCGGTCCAATCACATGCACAAATTATAATTTTATAGCAAACTATAGTAAAACATACAGAAAGTTCTTGGTCAGTACAAAGCATTTACCACCTAAGGAAATTTCAACTTGGTGAGATTTCTGCTCTTCAGAAACTATGTCCATGTCAAATTATTAAAAAGACAATAAAGTTCAGACTCGGACAGTTTCAATAAAGTTCAATTTGAAGGCATCTCCCTTTTTATCTATATACACGCTGAAATTTTATACAGTTTAAATGGTAAGAAAAGATAAATACCCATAAACAAAGAATTTTGTACAAATATATAACATTTGTAGTGAATTTATTTTCCTTTAACGTTGAAAATACTTTGCCCAGTCGTTTATAAGATATAGTTACGTCATACGCGTGAGACACATTTTATGAAGTTGTTGTGAAGCAAATGAGCAGTTGCACTGATTAAGAGACACGTTCCTATGGAAATATACTAACAGGACTGACCACGTCGGGCTACCTATTGTGAACATTATGATTACGTCACACGGTCATTTAATGTATTGGAGTGACCTTTCACTATATTATTGTGTAGCAGATTTACAGTAATAATTGTGTTCCAAAAATAAAACAACTGTGCTCCTACATAATAATCAAAATAATGGTTGGATCAATGGTACTAATATTGGTCCAGTACAAATAGAAAACCTTTATCAAACATACTCATTTTCGTTCGGTTTTGTATGTTCCCATTAAATTTTAGAACTTGCAGTTTCTTTTTAACAAAGTATGTTCCAAGTTATGTATGCCAAAATATGCGCATAATTTGCAATAAAGAATATAGTACGCAGCCAGAAAATTAGCAATAATAAGTTATCATTTAAGAAATCTGAGTCTTTAAAGATACATAACTACCATTACTAATTCGTATATTTATATTTAACCAAATTTAACTGCTTTATGTGAGATATATGGGGTAAAATTATTTTAAAAAACTAAACTCTCAATTTAACCAAAATCTAGAAATAAACAAATATTAACACAAATGATAATAGATGACTGAACAGTTGTTTATGTTTCTGTAGGGTTTTTTCCTTTTATTTTATTTATGACTATTTTTTTATCTAATTGTTCTAATAAAAAGAAGTGAAATATAGCGACTTATCCGCACCTCAGCTTTGAAGCTGTAACAATCACTGATCTAAAGCAATAGCAAAAGATGCAGATGAATACAAATAATTGTAAATAGACGGATAACATATATAACATTTTTAAATACTAACCAAGAAATTGTATCCAGTTCCATCAAAATCATTTTATGCATCTTAAGTCATAACTAAACATTCGGATGTCAAAACTTGCATGAAAGATAAAACAGATGTTTAAAGACATGAAAATATATTACTCCGTGACTAATTGTTTTTAATTCAGCTCTTTTGATATATGTCAATAATATACTCTCTATTTCGTCAGCGCTGATATTTATTACAGATGCCAAAGCAAATATGAGATTCTGGCAAATAAAATTTTCACTGGACAATTAATTTAAAAGCGTTATATGAAATATTATTGTGACAAATTTCTGATCCTAATACACCAGAGTTTGTAAAACTGGCTTATCTATTTCATATACTTACAATTAGTATAATCAATATATAGTTTTCATATATACTTACCGTTAGATACATGTACACAATTCAGGGACAATACACTTCTGTTCTTCATGATACCCTTTGAGGATTTGATCAAACATGAATGCCAGCTTTTTCGATGCCGAATTTTGTTTTCCTGGCTCCATTACCCAGTTAAGTTATTGCTGTGAAAACCATAAAAAGATATTAAAAATATATTCATCCGTGAGCAGCAACAAGGAACATGAGAAGATTTTCTGCCAAAAACGAAAAACCAATAGCACTCCTAGTATGATCGTATATCATCCCAATAATACAATGACACAATATTCAGTAATGTTATTATTAGCGGAACATATAAAATAACCACTGGTATCACATTAAATGAAACAGAACTGAATCAATTACACGAAAGGAAGTGAGCAAAGCGTACTAAATATTTGTTAAAGCATGATCATGAAAAATATCTAAATGTATGTCACATGGTGTGATTCGTCGAGCAACAATAATTATTTTCAGTTACTAATATATTCCAATAGATAATTTACAGAAATGACAAAATGGCTTAATGGACTGGACGACTTAAAAATATCTCAAAGTTTCGGGTATATGACAGGATTTTTATCACTGAGGATAGGATTAACACTAGCATCCTTGTATGCATCAGTGATAGTAGCAAACATAAATTTAAATGTCTTATCCTGGGGAGGTAAACAAAGAAATAATAGTTCAAGAGATTGATATCAAATCAAAAATAATTAACAATTTAATATGCATCAGTTGTTACTATGTGAAAGTTATAGTTTATATACGAACGGAACAGCTTTATAAATGATTATATAATTATAAATGATTATATAATCAGTTGACGGGAAAAACCTAATTGAAAAACACGAAACATTCACAGCATCCAAAATGTTTGTTGATTTCTTACATAGAATTGCCCAACATTTTGATTTGTCATCATCAGGAAATATACTTGGTAATCCTTGAATTAAATACAATTATCCGTTGTTCCTGATAAATTAATTTGTTTTCCAAATTCGAAAGAAATGTAAAATATGAAGTTTACCATTTTCTGTGTTCTGATAATACTGAGTTACCTCGCCCAATTGTTATAATAAATTAATGTATTGTAAGTAAATTCGCTGTTGTTTCCCAGTGCCAAATGAACATGTTTATGGTTTTCAATTGAATTGTGAACCTTTCATCTTCTTTTCTTCATTAATAATGTATTGTATGTAATTGTTCTAGCAGTCTTTCCAATTTACTGATATGTGTATGCAAGCAATTAAATTATTAATCTTACAAAATTGTACGCTTTGCTTCTTAAGCACATATACCTTGCTTTTCTGACTATTTATGTTCATGTCCATTACAACTTTGCTTGCATTAAGTGCTCCATTATGTAATCCATTAGCCTGTTTTCTTGGTAACATTTATCACTACGCTTAGTATCGACTAATTGTTGTACTAACTTGATAGCCTTAGATGTTTTAATAAAATCTTAAGCCATCTTGTTAGGTAACCTAACAAAATCTTAAAATCTAGTTGAGTCAACTTGCAAGATGTTTTAAAAAGTCTTAAAACTCAATTTCTACGAAGTAAGAAAGTAGATACAACCAAAACATATTAAACCATATCAGATAGTCTAAGCAAAATATCCTATTTGAATTTATATCAGTGTTAATAATTTTGGATAAAAGCAAGTTTGTTGAACCAACAAATAAACTAGATGCAACTAATACAGCTTAACAAAAAAGTCATCAGGTTGTTGAAGAACACATAACTGAATTCACAAATGTTTCAAAGAGACAAAATGACTCAACAAAATTTACAAAAGAAACAGAAGGATAAAAGACCAATAGACAAGAAATACATATTAAATAATGACAAGAAATCAATAATTGATACTCGGGATTCATTCACTGAGAGAAAAATAATATTATCAATTGATATTCATGATTTATTACGATTGATGCTACAAGACCATCAGCCTAAGAGAATGAGCAAATAAGAGAGTATTTGTCATTGAGCTCAACTATCAGAAGCTGATACAGAAAGATTAAAGAGCTCAATACTATCCAAACAAACTATGATAAATTTTAAGAAGTAACAAGAAAGTGAAGCATGGCAAAAAATAATGCAGATATTGAAAGTATCGACAACAGATTTGAAATTGGTGATTTGAAAGTAAAAAATATCTAACGCCAGATCTAGATTGAAGGATAAATAATGACGTTACCTTATTCAGATAAATAGTTAAACAGTATAAGGATTCAATTAATAAAACAACAGATGAGCATAGGCACATAATCCCATATTAACTTTTGTATAACAAAGATTTATCCAATATTGCTTTAAACTGTATGCTTGCTGACCATTGCTTTACTGATGAATTAACTCATGTTGTGAATTAAGTTGATGTAGTAATAAGCATGTCGAGGAAGAAATATTGTTAGCATTTAATAGGGAGTCAAAAGACGTTCCTGTTAATAGTCTTCAGCTTTGAGAGCAAGTTTAGCTGGAATGTATTTATTTGATCTTCAAAAACAACATTAAAACTTGTACGGAAAATGACACGTTACATTCTGCTCTCCGATGTTGGTAGAAACAATATATATATATATATATATATATATATATATATATATATATATATATATATATATATATATATATATATATATATATATATATATATATATATATATATATATATATATATATCTCTATATATATCTATATATATATATATATATATATATATATATATATATATATATATATCTATATATATATATCGTACTCTTTGTGTTGATAAAAGAGCCAGAAACACATGATTGGTTATACAAATAATTGGTTTAATTTGTTTACATTGCGTGATTTATAAATGAGCACTGAAGTTACTGCATTTATCTTTACTTGTGCTATGTCTTACCACTGTTAATCCGTGTTAGCGGATACAGGGGAAAAACAAAGAAAGGTTAGCAATAAGGTTCTAATATCAAAATATAATTGATGAGCATAATGAGAATATAACAAGGTAAACGATTTACGAATAACAAATATTTTAAGAAAATATTAATAAGGACAAAACTGAAAAGTTGTATTACAGCGTGTCAGATGACTATAAAAATTCAACCATTTAAATTATTGCATACCAAGCCAACCAAAAATGTTTATTTTTCATAAACCGTTCAAATATGAGAAAATAAATGCACGTTTTCTTCATATGAGATTAAATACAGGAATCTAAACAGAGACAATCACCAAGCATTCAAAGCCTTAACCAAACCAATCATTGTTCAACCCATGTTTGCACATCAACAAAACCAAATGACACTCTGCAGGAGTTCATTCCAAAACGTTGTCCTATTATGTTCATAGTACCAGGATCAGCTTCTTTATGAATTAAAGGGAGTAGCTAGATATATTGCATCAAAATAAAATTGATTGAGGTATTCTTAAATTATTAGTCTGGATCATATACTTGATACGATTATCAATCTAATTAATACTAATATATATATATATATATATATATATATATATATATATATATATATATATATATATATATATATATATATAATTGTGTATGTATTGTATATAGTCATAATAAACAGGATATAAGAATCATTCAATATTATTATTTGGGTTTTATAAACTGTGAACAAACAGATTTGTATCAGATTTTCTTAAGTTACTGAATGTGATAATGTTTAGGTAAATATACTGATAATCTTTATGCATTTATAATGATACTGCATTTATGTCAGAAGTCAAATGTTGGTTCGATTTTACTAATACAAAATATTCTGTTTATTGATGATATTACACATTTTAGTTATGGTAATAAGGTAGTAACATGTTTAAGAAAACTAATATTCAGAGGAGAAATTTTTAAGATTTCTATATTGGCAATTGTTCTGAAATAAAGCTCAATAGGTAAAGATTGCACCTAAAAATAATTATTATGACTGATTTTTGCTTTAAAGACAAGAGAGTCATTAAGAGCAATCATATAAGATGCTGTTTAGAGTGAAATAATGAAAAGATAAAAAAAAACAAGTCCAGAATAATTTGGTACGGCCACCATACACACAAGGTTTCTGATTTTGTTTATAAAATGTCTTTGATCATATGCTACCGTTACAGCATTTGATTTACTGCTGTTGAGTATAAAGCAGATAACTTCCTGATTAAGTATTTTTGTTAGCCATTAATGTTCTATCATATTTGCTAAGCCTTGATTTCTTTATTTAATTTATTTTTTGTACCCTTCAAACTTGTTTTTTTTAAATATATATACCAGTTCTAACTCCTTCCAATTTCTAACTCAAACAAGCAAGTACTTATATTTCCACTCTATTTAATTCATCCTCGAGTAAGTCTCGATATTTTTGGTTATTAACCATTGGTATACATCGTCAAAAATCAAAATATTTTTTTTTATTGTTATATCTTCATAGCCTTTTTTGTCACTTATTGTAGAACAGATAGAAATGTATCTGTTATCTGACGTTTGCCATAGTGTTATGCTAAAATATAACAGAACCAATATATTAATCAATAAATTTATCTAGCACATAAAATCTACCATATACTGGCTTATTTAGTGTGCTCTTTCTATTTTTTAAACTAACTAAGACAAATTCTTGATCAATGATTCCCCTCCTGAGATAACGATCTTTGGTTTTACGATACTTGCTAACAAATTTATATTTTGTCAGTACTATTCAACTGTTCAATTTTTATATATCTTCCAGAATTCTTTTAAATTTATCATGTAATACCTTCCTGTCTAATAGTACATATAAACATCAAATAATTAATCCGTCTCCATTTTAAATCCATTGAGAATAGAATGTTCAGCTAAATTAGTGCCTACAAAATGTTGAAAATTGCATTTGTTCTTGTTCAAACAAAGGGGATATCAAATAGTTAATGATTCAATACCGAGTTGATGAAGTGAGTAGACTAATGTCCAGCTTTTGTAAACCTTGACGAGCAAAGACCGGACATTATTCAACGAGTTTCATAAATTTAATATTAAATCATTGCCCATTTGATATTCTTTCCATGACATATTTTTATTTCATTGGAAATGTATTATATAGAAAGAAAAACATATTTTTATTCATGTTGTCTGACTGAAACAATGCACCTTTCGTTTATTATGCGCACAAAAATATCACAGACTAAGTTGTACTCGTAGATTATACTTTTTACATATTATAAATCAAAGAACATGTGTCAGTTCGAATAAAAAGAATATTTTACACAAAAAAATATTTCAAAACAAGTATCAAACGAGTGTTATGTCACATTATTTTTAAAGACACTACCGGTTAGAGTATAGTAGACGATCCATGATTACTCAAAGTTTCACTTTCGCAACAAAACGTTTTCTAAGAATACCTGAACATGAATATGTGGCTTCAATTATTAATTCAAAATCGTAATATGAAACAAACCGCGCATTTAATTTAATTTCATGTTAATGCGATTGGAAACATGTTTCCTTTTCTGTCACAACATCCAAAGGTTAAGTAGTCTTTCACTATATTTTTATTTTTATATTCATAATTAATATTATTTATAAGATAGTGCATTTATAATGTAAAATATTAGGCAGTTTTTCCTGAATAATACTGCATGACCTTGAGAATCCATTATTAGTCCGCATTAAACTAGTTCATATTTTCCCATACAAGTGCAGTAACCTTTCAATTTTATACTCATTTGGTTTTTCTAGCTAAGGCGTAATAATAAAGAAATACACTACAAGAAATAAATTGCATTTATGACGTATTTCAAAATAAATAAACAACCGTAGATTCATCAATAAAAAGTAACAGTATTAATGCGCACATGTTTTGAAACAAGTTCTCGCTTTGATCCACTTAAAATTCAAATTATGAGTCATATTTTGAGAAAATGGGAATTGAATAGTGTTTTCCAGTTTATCAGAAATGGATGCATTTTGTTTTGGTTTTGTTTTATTAATCCAACTCAATTCTGCTATTCTGCTTACGATGAGCCGGATTTATTGAATCAATTCAGTGCAGTAAGGAGAATGTAATTTCAGCTAAATATGTAATCGAAATTATCATATAACTACAGTTTTTCCATGACACGGATCATGGCATTTGGATTTTTCAGAACTTAGAAATTACATTTTGATGAAATTGATGATGCATGAATGTAAGTATATTTATTATCTCTCTTATTGCCAGCTAAAGAAGACATCTGTTTATGCCTAACCTCTTATCTGTATCATACAGTGACTTCTATCGCTAGCCTAATATTGCATCAAAATAGGTGCACTGGGAAAATTGCAAAGCAGCTGTGGTGTAACAATCCATTTAGCCAGAAGAAATAATATTTTTTTATTGACTTGGCTTACTGGCTCTTGAGCGCTTTTTTATCTTCCAACACCTTCATTTTCATTTTTCTTCTAATGTAGTATTTTTACAAACTTGTAAAATGGTACTTCTTTAGCACGTATGCGATATCTCTTGCCCTCAGTATACGTTTCTATGTTACTTCTATAGAACCTATGGAGCACTGGTCATAGTCCGAACCATTCTATTTCCGAAACGTTAACAATATTTCTTCAAAAAAGACCGATTCAGTGATCACAATATTTAAATTACTGAGTTCCCAACGTGTGTTGAAAGACATTGCTGATATCACGTTCATTTGTTTTCTAGTTTGAAAGTTTAATTTGTGACTCAATTAAATTGTCCACGTAGTTAACTTTATCATATGAACTTTCAAAAGGACGAAACAGCTTATTTAGTTCATCCAAAAACAAATCTAATAAACCAAAACCTAAAACATGTAATAAATGAGTTTATATTATTTGCTTACAAAGTAGTTCATAATACACTATACTATTTTTAAGTAAATGTGTCAGTATAAAACAATATGGAAAAGAAACCACTCACCTTTCTGACAATGTGAAACTAGTGGAGGATAAACAAGCATATATTAATATATTTCCAACTCAATCCAAATTTTTATGCAACAGGATGTACAATTGGTCACAGACTTCAAAAACATTTATGATCATAATTTATGTAACATTTTAAGAAGCTTTAATTTTATTTTTCATACGGTCTTCTGGATGATATGTATATATCTAAAAGAAAAGCTAAAACATAGGTTTCCACAGACTAGTGATCAGGATTTTAATGGGCTTAATTTCATACAGAATAACGGGAGAATTGTGTGGAATAGTACGTTTGCTACCCCAGTATCTTGTTTGTTTTGTGCCTTTGTCATATTTTTCATCAATATTCCTCCTTTGAACCGTTGTACTTGTATTGATCTGAATTTGAACTTTTTTCTCTCCCAAGTTTTCTCTGGATAAGCTTTTACAGTGATATATTTATGATTTTTAGCAACTACTTTATCAGCAGTTTCACTATCGGCATATACATTGATTGCGATTTTGATCAAAAGCATCAGCTGTCTGTTCACACATAACTATTTTCCTTCTTTTCGCTGCATTTGTGAACAGTTTATCCTTTGTAGCAATAATTTCCTATGTGTTTTCATCTTTTTTCTTTCAAAAAGCTTTACCGCATATTTTTATATTCTAATATATACATGTACACACAATGAAATATATGGCCGTTTGTCTACCAAGTGACTTATTTATTTTTGGAAATGAATTGTCAATACTAAACACTTGTATCGTAGGTAAAATATCTTAGAATATGATAAATACTTTAGTAACACTTTGCGGCAGGTGTAAGTATTTTTTAACTAGATGTTTGAAGGTTTTACTAAACTTAGTCGATTTTACTGTCACCTTCCTTCAAAAAGAAAAATGGCGTTAAACCCAGCGACAACAACGACACCTTTCTTTGCCATCCCGTACCAAAAAAGTATTTAAAACCTTTATGGCTGGTACCTATTCTTATCTTCCAAAACAAGAAAAGAAGTCAAAAAAGTTAACAATCTTTCCAACATTTCTCGTTCGTGCTTCCTAGATAGTGTCTTTATTGACGAAGGTAAAATATTGCCGTTTAAGCGACATCTTACAATTCCATTTCTTCCTAATAGCACACATCTTTTGAGGAGAACATAATAGAGGTACTATAGAGGCGATTCATACCATTTGAATGGACCATGATAGAGGTACCATGGGGAGATTCATACCATTTGAGGAGACCATAATAGTGGTACCATGGGGGAAATTTATACCATTTGAGGAGACCATAATAGAGGTATCATGGAGGCGATTCATACCATTTGAAGAGACCATAATAGAGGCACCATGGGGCGATTCATACCATTTTAGGAGACCATAATAGAGGTACCATGGGGCGATTCATACCAGTTGAGGAGACCATAATAGAGGCACCATGGGGCGATTCATACCATTTTAGGAGACCATAATAGAGGTACCATGGGGCGATTCATACCAGTTGAGGAGACCATAATAGAGGCACCATGGGGCGATTCATACCATTTTAGGAGACCATAATAGAGGTACCATGGGCGATTCATACCAGCTGAGGAGACCATAATAGAGGTATCATGGAGGCGATTCTTACCATTTGAGGAGAACAGGATACAGATGCCGAAAATTGTGACAGAAGTTCTAATTTCTGCTTGAAAACAGTTAACATAGAGAAAACAATAACAAACTAATTGAGGTTGTACATATTGCATTAAATGTTATTTTATGCAGAAAAATTACATACTTATAAACCAATATGTGAGATATTTCAAATATCTAAATATTAGTGCACTGTGCAACAAAGTTCTCTATTAGTGAATGGTACAAAAGCATCACCCTCCCAGTACTGCCTATCTACTTCTACACGTTTTCAATACAAACATCAGCATGCTTGCTCTTGATCAATGCCTTGAAAAATTCTAGCTAGCTAGCATCATTTTAAAAGTGTAATTTGCTTATATATATATAACTTATTACATTGGTGTCACTAGAAATAATCCGGTACACTATAATTTCAGAGTTACAAGTAGGAAAACTTTTATAATTGCTGCCATAAACAAGATATATTCTAAAGTTCAAAGTTAAAGAGTCCAGTTTAAAGCAAATATTTCATACATGCTACTTTTGGGTACAGCTGATATGCTAATAAAAGGAGTCATGTTAATATGTCTTGGATGTATTTACGAAAAAAAACATAATCTTCTGTACAACGTTCGAAGATTTTCAATATTCTCAAACATGTTGCAAATCTGAAGTTTCTGACTCCTTTTGAAGTTGATTTACACTAAAACGTTTTCATAGACTGTATTTGCCTCACATAAATGGATACTTAATAGTTTTTCAAACCTTTCTTTCAAAGGTCTAACGTAAATCATGTCGAAAGTGGTGATCAATCAAATTAAAGTTTAGAAGAAAATGCTTTGAATAATAATATTTATTTGTCTTTAACGGTGATTTATCAAATGATTTTAATTTTCTTAACTGACACAAAGTTGACGAAGCACAGACTGCACTAACAAAATTGTGTACTGTGATGATATATTCCCAATTTTTCTACTGGATAGAAATAAAACAACACAGCAATTTAGAATATCGTCGAACCAATAGTCATTAACAGCTATTACAAAAAATATATTTTCAATCTAAATTAAAGATATAAAAAAAATTGCACATCATCATGGCTGATAGTGTACACTACTAATTAACATCTAATTCATGTTTATAAATGAAACTAATATAACGTTCTTCCTACAAAACAAAGAATATATTCATCAAGACTGAAATACTGGGAAGTTGTAATCAATACTCTTTAGGCGGACCCTGGTGCAAGATTGAGTTCACTGTCAAGAATTGCTTTTATTACCTATGCACACAATCACGCTCATACGTTGGCATGTTACCCACCAAAGATACTAAATAATATTTTTTAAAAAAACCCACAGCTCCTCATTGCGATAAGAACCTGTTACAACCAAAAGTCGGCGTACGAATAAATACTCCTATCACCACCTGATAATAAACCATCTTTAAACGAAAATATAAATGCTAGCTGAATATTCTGTTCTAATCAGCTTTGTATTATTCTAAAAATTAAGCGTACGTTGAATTTGAACAGGCCAAAAGAACCAAAATCATGAACATGTGAGAAAGCTTCCCAATAGCTTCTCGTTGGTCGGTGGTTCTTTCTGTATTCTTATCGGGTTCTTTATCCTCCAAATATAATGGCCGTCATGTATAGCCCAACATTTGCTTAAACGTGGCGTTAAACAAGACCAAAATCAGTAGAAGCAAGAAACTCACCCATCTTTATATATGAGTATTAAGTAGTTACTGACCATCATATGTGTTTTTGTACAGGATCTTGCTTGTTATTTTATATGTGCAGCTACTACCAAATTGGCATTGCTAATGTTGACGTCTTTGCATTTTAATATGGAATACAAATATAGTCAAATGCAGTTATATAATTTTCCGGCCACTGTATACCAAAAATAAATTTTGTGACGAAAGAAGAAGAACCAATGAAATAGGTCAATACAGCAATCTCAAGAACACACAAAGAATCCATCAAAAATGAAATTACTTATTTAAAATTAGTTCTTAATCTGCTTACGTATTAATCTGAACGAGAAATGCCAGAACGAATTTATCTTTAAAAAATACTATTGTTTTTGACAGCCTTCTCATACAATCTATTCAATTGCAAAACTTTTTTTTTACATCTTAACATGTCCTGTTGTTATAATCCACATACGCTACGTATACACTGAAGAAAGTCTTTGCTTCATCATCGTGTTCGCTTTCGCTCATGCGTAACGCTTTTTAATCGGAATTACTTAGGACCTCGGGGAACAAGAGTTAAAATCGATTAATCTATGGTTATTGTTCAAATTATAATGTAACGGTTGCTTCCCTTTGTCCACAGTAATTGAACTGACCTCATATTTTATTAATGTCACATTTCGTCAACTGTCTATTGTATTAGAAGCGTTCTTGTTATATCAGATATTTATAACCTTGATTTAGCGAGAGAATATTTTAATACTTGCCGTCTGTCTGTAACCAAATCTGCTCCTAGCCCGCTGGGTGGAAATTCCACAAACTTGCTAAATAGGTTGTCTATGTGTTGACCATTTGTAATTTTGGAGTATGATTCTGAACCACTCCCTAACGATCATAAGCGGTTTCAAAATTAAAATATACAAATATGCAATTTCGTGATTGAATATTTGTCGAACAGATTTGTATGCATGCATTCGTATTAGGAAGATATCATATTCGTAAGGGTTGTTTTAGTTACGGCTATTAGGAAGACATCATATACGTAAGGGGTTTCATTTAGTAACGGCAATAGGGTCATGGACAAGAGTGGCTCTGGGGTTCATAATGAATCGAAATACTACTGAACAAAGTAGTTGACGTTGGTAATTAAAGGTAATTCACTGTTAAAACGTTTGAACAATTTAAAATTTAAAGAATGAACAGCAATTATTCGCGTCGATTGGAAAATGGTAATAAATACATGTATTAAAAGTTGAGTATGAAATGTATTAGTTATTACTTATTGGGTTAGTTATTGAATAAAATTGTACATGTTAAAGATTATCGTCTATTTGACTATGTATATATGTTAAAAGGCAAGTAAATATGTTCTAATCTAGCACTAATGTGAAAAATAATAACTGGTAATTCACTACCCAGTCTCTCGAACATATTTTTCTTTCGAACAATTATTAAGACCAAAGGATTGCAGTGCCAAAGCCAAAGCCTGTCTCCTTTTGAAAATATATCGGTGTAAAATAATGATGGAAAAGTGATCAAACCATAACTTTTCTTCAGATCTACCAAATTGATTATTATTTATTTTCTGATATTTTTTGGAACGTGCAATTATCTATCTCAAATGTGTTGGGAAAATATCTATAACAGCGATATGTATATTAATTCCTCATTAAATATCAGGGTATGAAAAAGGCGGGGTCAGAATAGATATTTCAGATACTATAAATAGAAACCGTGCAACATCTTCTGTAATGTTCCAAACACACAATATATACATACTAACTGTATTATAAATTAGCAACAGTTTGAAGATTCATTCTAGAAATTTATTAGGTAAAACATTTTAATGGAGTACACATCTGTTATCAGCGAGTTTTGTGACTACAATAGAAAAGACTTTCAAAAGATTCAAATAATGTTATAAGGTCTATACATGATGTGTTCAATAAAAATGTCTTCATGACAACCAACAGTGACTTCAACTGTGATTAAATCGACTAGTAAAGCAAACCAATTAAAAAGAGAAAATCTGAATCAGAAGGAACTCACAGATATTTAAAAAAGCCAATTCAGGTTATGACTTCCTGTCACAGACTCAGTGGAAATCCGCATTTTGATGTTGTTTTTAAATCGATCATTTAAGTTTCCTTACCAGTTTAAAAAGTAAGACGAGAAAAAATTTTAGACTTTAAAAGCAAGATCAAACAGGACGATGAAAGCTGAAATGCCTTTGGCATGCATATGAAAATAATCTCACCTACTTGAGTCGAACGTATTGAATCAATACATGTGGAGTGTGTTACACGTGTACGTTACGTTTTAGGTCTTTAGTTCATTGAATAAAGCACTCTTATTATCCAAATTTGATTTGAATTAAACTTAACAGTGGACGCTATTCTAATGTCTGTTTTAAAGCGCATATATTATAATTCGATACAATTTATCAAAAAGACGGAGAGTTTTAAAAAATGAAATAATTTCTCTATGGTACAAAGATAAATTAAAATCGGTTTCTTTTAAGTATTAACAGTATTGTACTTTTTAAGAACTGCAGTGGAAATCTTTACTTCATAGGATTTACCCTTATTATCATGATATTGGAGGTATTTTGTTTAATTACATTTGGTGTGTAACGTTCCGTTTATATGTAAAATTCAGTTAAACCCTTTAAAAGTATATTATTTATACAAATGCGCTATTTAAAAAACATATTCACTAGCCATTTTACATCATTTAATAGTATATTCGTTAGTCAAGTTAGTTCCTCATCGACGTGTAACAAAATGGATCAACACAAATTAGCTAGCGAAGATGTTTTAATGATTTCATACCTAACACAACTTTTAGATCAAAGGTGTGTATGTGTGTGTGTGAGAGAGAGAGAGAGAGAGAGAGAGAGAGAGAGAGAGAGAGAGAGAGAGAGAGAGAGAGAGAGAGAGAGAGAGAGAGAGAGAGAGAGAGATGTACCAAAACAAAATTATGCATCGAAGTATGGTATTTTGAAAATGAACACCATGAACTAATATTTTGATGGTGGGGTCAATTTATATCGTTTTTATTTATCTATATTTTTGCGTTGCATAAAGTTTCAAAAAGTGAATGCATGAATGTCCACGGAGAAGACTTTCAGATTTCATAAATCCTGTAAAAGATGATATTCGATTCATTTAGTTTTAAAATAACAGCGAGGAATGAATAGCATAACCATATTTTAATTAGTGTTTATGAATATTATCAAAGCAAACAAGAATGACGTATGAATACATATGTCGTTCCTTTCTGGTGGTTTTTTTTTTTGTAACTTATAACGTCTCGTTTTATAAGATTTGATAAATTGTTTAACTAAGAATGCCTAAATGTGTGTAAACTTTTGCCGCTACCTATCATGTTTAACTTTCATTTCTTATTATTATGTTTTTTATTCTCTGATAATTATAATAACGTTTGCCTTTTTTTCCATAGATAGTAGATGCCTGCCTCGTCTATGTTGTCATTATATCAACACTGCACTTCTCTTCTACCCTGATTACCCTTTACTAAGAATTGCATGTAGATGCCTGATGCAATCTCGATACCGCAATGATTAAAAGCCGTGAAAATATTGCGTTCAATTAAATGGCTCCATAGACTAGATCAACATATATTAAGAAAATACGTTTGTAACTCGAACAAATGCGGTTCCATACATTGCCCTTTCTTAGAGGTATTCGCGTTCAATACGACCGTACCTAGTAAAGTTTTACTTAGTCAAGCCAATTTTAACCCAGTCAGGACGACAAGACGAATGGTAATCCTGGGCCCTACATATAGTTATTTCCTGTTGTTTTGTTCTTTTCTATTTGTTTGCATACTTTTTTGTCATTTTGGATTGTTTACCATTTCTCTTTCAAAATCAGTGGCAGATCCAAAACTATCGTACAAAGTGGAGGTAGCGTGTAAACATGACGAGGGGTATACGATGTGGAACGAATCCTCCAAAGCAGGATAAAGGGCAAGGCCCTAGGAACCCTTTAAGCACGGTAAACTATCAAGTCTTTAGCACATACAGGATATTTTATCCATCTAGCTGAGAAAAAAAAACTTAATAAAAAAAAAACATTTTTGTTTCGCTTTGCGCTATTTCCACCAACCTTTTCAATCTACCACGACAAATGTAAATATATACTTCATTTAAGATGTGTGTGTGTGTGTGTGTGTGTGTGTGTGTGTGTGTGTGTTGATTATCCAAGACTCAGGGATATTAGGAATAATTTAAACATTAAAGTTCTTAATCCTGTCCTAGAGTCAGAGACTGAATTTCTCATGAACACAGCATTACTATAGCAGCTGTTTTATACAAATCTAATACATTCATAATGTGACAGATTTTTATTGTTGGAAAATGTAAATTTGAAACTTTCTAATTGCATGAACCAAGATAAAAGAAAAGTTCACTAGTCATTTTTTTATGACAGAAAGTCGCTCACGAAAACAATTGTCACCAGGAAATATACAGCTATGACAAGAGTGGAGCACAATTCAATGACCGTACAGAGTGCCTGAAACAAAAGACGCTAAAGGCCCATTAAATACTTGATATTACATTTTATTCTGAGCAATCGTTTTCACAAACACATATAACTAGACATATAACTGCTACGTCTCGTGTTAAATGTGATGGATTTAACTTCAAATACTGAAAAGTAAATTTTTTAAAAAGACTTGATCCATAATAGTGCATATTATTCGATTGATTCTGTTGATAATATGCTTAGATAAAATTTATTGAAATCCAGATTAAGATCACATTGTCTCTCGTAGGACATTGAGTCCTACAAAAACTTACCTTGTAGCCAATGACGTCAGAATGTAAGGTGTACCCACACACATAATGTTCAGACTGGACGGTCTTATCAACATGAATCAGTTAATGCGGCAATTTACAGTCTATATTCACGCTAACATCCTCCATTTCATACTTGCATTATTATCGATAAATATCCATTTTGTTTACTTTCCTAAAAATTTATGGTTTGTGCAATAACTTCTTTCTGGTGAAAAATATTGATTTACTTATGTAATTAAAACACGATTCTACACCTTTGCGTGAAGTCAACAGCAATCTGACTCGTGAATTTTAGCAATTTTATGCAATCAACAACAAACAAAATTTGCGAACCATTATCAAAAATGGTGATGTGTTTACTAATTTAAACAGATACAATGTTCGTGAGCATTTTTGTTTAATGTCAACGCATACTAGTAGTGGAATAAATATGTTATATTTACAAAGCATCATTCTAATTATTTGCGAATTTTGCCCGAATAATTCGTAACCTTACCAATCGTCAGTCATATAAAAGCAACTTCGACATGTTTAAATTTAATCTCCAAAAACTGATGTACAGATACCTGGCTCGATATATATGCTACCTTAATGACGTTAGAAGACCACGGTAGGATCACTTACACACGTCGTAATAATGGAATAATTTTATATTTTTTCAAACCACTACAGAAACTCCAGACATAAACACTATGGACCGATACATCCATTGCAGGATTAAACCCTGTGAAAGCCCTTAGGCAGTCGAAATCTTAAGGTACGCATAGCAAATTATCCCCTAATACGGTTTTAATTTTACCAGCCAACAAAAGGCGAAGGGCCCATAGGTCGGTGCCTACACTGCCTATTTGGTAATCCGGCACTGGACACATCCAACAAGACCGACTATCAATCAAAGTCGTAATATTTGCAAAACAATTTCCAGTTGATCTGGTACATATCATGGAAAAGCAATGCATGTTTAGAATCAAATGTAACTTCCTATCTCACTCAATTTGATTTCTGTTTATAGCCTAGGAGATAAAGGATCCAGTCTGAATAATTAATTCATTTGTCTTTGCAATGTTTTAATTTCTAAATGAATTTGGCAGGTTCAGCTCCTTTTTGGCTGAATCAACATCAGCTACACGCTCCTAGAATGGTCACACGTGAAAATAAAGCCAAGATGAGATGGGAATTTACCCTCTAGACTGAAGTTTGGATATCTGTTTACAGCTTCTGTTTGAATGTACAAGACTCTAACGACCAAATATTCTTGTTGTAAGCAAAATACTATGATGGATAGGTTGGTTGAAGGTTAAGATGAGGTAAATATGTAGCTGGTTGTGTGAACGGTGATTTTAAATAGATAATTTGTTTCGTAAAAGGCTATTAACTGATTGGATATGATACTTTATATGTAGCTTTTCTGATAAAATTGTGTAAATTTCTCAATCTCTCTGGTATCGATTCTTGAGATTCAGTATGAAGGATATATTCTATATGTATATTGCTTTTTTGCACGTGTCAAACAACAAAAACAAAATCTTTGTTGTTTGTCTCTGAAACTGTCCTGAACAACGATGAACATAATAACCAACGAGAAAACGAATACTAGATTTGTCTCTTGCAATATTGGTGGCTTGTATTCAGAATACCAGATTTCCTATTGAAATATTAGTGTCATATATTCCAATAGGATCTCATTTTATCGATGTTAAAATTCATTTGTTGCGATAAATTTTAGCAGAACTACGAAATCATTCGTCTAAATGTAAGGGGGTCTTCAGTAAATTTTGTGAGGACAAAATGATCGTATGAATCTGGTGCAAGTTTCTTTTATTTTTCTTCAAATTTAGTACAATTTTATTTTTTATTACAGAAGATATTTTATTACTTTTTTACATCTTTATTATTTTTATTACAGAAAACTAGCAGTAAAGAAGGGATGAGACTAGATTGCATTTTTAGTCAAGTGAAAACGTAATCTTATACATTTCCTTGAAAAGTGATTTGCTCCGAATCAAAAACGCACCGATGTGTAACGAAATGAACTGAATAAATCTGGATACGTCGATTGCAGGTTTCTGGAATACGTCAGCCATGTACGTTGGTTCAGAATTTTGACATTATAATTAAAATGTGAGTATGTGTTTAAATTTCAGGTATTGAAGCATCTTTGAGTGAGGGCGTTCCATTAAAAACTATATTTTGCAAAGTCTGTTTCCTTTACAAAATGTCAAACACACTAGGCAAACAAACCTACACTGGAAATGTCATTTTTTTTATTTGAATATTGTTACCAGTGTATTCCGGTTCGAATGTTCGGTTATTCGTTTCAGCTAAATGACAACGACCCACAACATGTATTATTGAAATGTTTACTGTCCGCTATGAATTACTGAAAAAATGTAGTTTTCGTAGCTTTTATACTTGATGGCAATTTAGATTCTGACATTATACATCCTATTGTGAATAAACCATGAGTATGATGAAAGTCGATTTCAGTATTGTGTTTAAAAAGCTGAATTTTCTTTACTCTGTTCAACCTAGTAGGGTTCCACCCGTATCGATTTATTATAATTGATTGATTTGAGGTTACCTTAAGGAAAGAATTTTGTATGGTAGTCTTGTAGATATGGTAACTTGCATAGCAATAGCAAGTTACACAAATTGCCCTACTTGAATTTCTGCAATTGCTATCCTTAAAAAATAATTTAAGAACAATAGCGTTGCTGTCACTACTAAAAAAATAATATGAAACTAACACGCGTGACAGTTTTGGAAGTATTACTATTATATCAGAGACTGTGTGTGTCTATATATATATATATATATATATATATATATATATATATATATATATATATATATATATATATATATATATATATATATATATATATATATATATATATATATATATATATATATATATATATATATACGTATATATATATATATATATATATATATATATATATATATATATATATATATATATATATATATATATATATATATATATATATATATATATATATATAGAGAGAGAGAGAGAGAGAGAGAGAGAGAGAGAGAGAGAGAGAGAGAGAGAGTTTGAAGTAAACTAAATCGTTTCCTATTTATGTCTCTCGACAGGTGTGATTACCTGTGTACCCGTCATAGACAATATACACATAGCATATATCAAAAACATAATCACAGAATAAAACAAATATTTTGTGCGTCAAGATGGATATATCTCGTTTCCTGATATTTAAGACTTAGGTGAATAGGGTGAAATTTTTTAATTTCTGAAAATGATCATGAATGATTTATGTAATATAAAGAAACACAACAACATCGTAAATAATGAATTATTCCCTAGGCTAGTTACAAAACACAAAAAGAAATAAATAAACAAATCGAAACAAAATTTTAAAAAAAGTGTTTGTTGTGCTTCGGTATTCACTGGCGGTAGTCAAACAAACGGATGTCTTTCATCTCATTTAGGGTTTTATCAAAAGTAAAAAATTATGCTGATTGAAAGAGAGGTGAATGTTAAAAATATAAGTTCCATCTAGTTGTTACGAATGTTCCTTATCTGCTTTATTTATCAAAATCAAAATGTTATTGCAAAAGTAGTTGTAACAACAGAAGCAGTTCTGTTAATGTATAATATGAGCGTTATCAAGCTTTGGATGGCTTATGTATGTATATATATATATATATATATATATATATATATATATATATATATATATATATATATATATATATATATATATATATATATATATATATATATATATATATATATATATATATACACACACACAAATCATTGCCGGTTTAAATGTAATAACTTTGCATAATTATGAAACCGATTGCCTTATATCCGGACTTGTTTTGGTCGGGCACTCTGTCTAACAAAGGATATATGGCCTATAGACAAATTGTAAATCTTTGTTGACACTCTGCTTGTTCACTACCGCTATTATAATCCGCATTTCCATCTCTGTAATTTCCTTTATGAAGTAATGTAAGGGCGTTTTTACTCTGAAAAAATACTCATATTAATATGGGAATACGCCCAATGTTGATGTGTTCACTACAAAATATAGCTCGGCGAAAGGCACCCATTGAAACCTTTCAAAGTTTACCTGATAATTTCAGAACTCAAAGCAGCACCCCTGTGTTCCCTCTATCACTACCAAAGAAAGGATACTATTAAACATTAGGCACACCAAAGCACGAGCGCTATTCAACTACATCGATCAGACCTTGAAGTTCAGAATACGCGCTAAAATTTCCAATACATTTCTGACAAACGAGAACAAATTGCTTTTATTGTTAAGCTCCACCATCCATTAATTCGGTAACTCAAAACAGAATTTTTATTTTATGTTCTATCCCATCTCTCAACCGACAGCATTGATTCCATCTAATTTTCAATGATAATTACTGGTCAGGTGGTAAAGATGGATATTCATGCTTCCTTGCATTGTTAGGATACATAAATGAATACACGGCAATAAGGCCTCCGCTTAAACATCTTAAAACCAGTCATTTGTCATGAAAGTATGTAAATAAGGAGTTAAAGACTTAGTCATGTTTACCTTATGATGTTATTAATTTCGTACACAAATCTCCCAATGACCCAAGACTCAATAGAAAATTATTTTCCATTGATCAAGAAATGATTACCCCAAATCTACTTTATGTATATCCAATCAATTGGTTTATCATGCATTTCCTGGATGAGCTATTCGCAAACAGGTGTGCATGGACCGGCTAACGTTTTCTGGGTGTAAGTGACACGTTACCAAACGACTGGATTTCAGTTCAGTAACAGAAATACAACACAGTGTTGAAGAACCATGGTTTGACATAACACGAAGGGCGTCCATGATGGTGATTTAACATCTGACCAGTTGCATAGCAACCGCCAAACATAGATTTCCCCACCCCCACCTGATTTTGCTTCTAAACATGTTGTTTTGGTCTACATCCGTAAAATTTAGTAGCTAACCACTACATTTTGGACACCCACCAAAAAATTAGTGGGAAGGGCGCTGCTGCCAAAGTAACCACAGCAACTGTCTGGAAGTTGAGGGTGGGAAATTCTTATCAAGCATCTTACTTTTTAAAATTAGGAGTGGGCTATATAATTAAGTTTTGCCGAGGGGATAAGCAGAATGTCTCGCTATGCGATAACATTTGACCCTCGAAATGCATTTCTTTATGTTATTCTATGTATGCACTGGTCGCATTTAAAACGTTTAAAATGCAAATAATTGAATAGCTTTTGAATTATTCATAACACTCGTTTAATCATAAAGCCTCAATAAAACACAAGATGACACCAAGAATACCTTAAATTCAACCATAAGTTAGATTTTATAAGATAATGGTAACCATATTATAACTGGAAACTAATATCCAACTACTTTATATAGAACCAAAATTTCTCTTTTGATCTGCAATTACTATTTTTATTCAATGCCGTTTTAAGGAATAGTCACGCGAAGGCCCAAAACAAAATTTCTGTGTCGGTTGTGTTAACAGTTTAGTGTTTGTGCCTAGGGCTCCCAGACTTCTTAAAATGGCCCTGTTTTTCTTCAGAAACACTGAGGATAAGGAACAGTGGAAATGTTTTTGTTTTCCAAGAAACCATATATAACCTCTGACAAATTTTTATAAACACTCAACATTTTCCAATATAACAAGGTTCCCCACAGCTTAACTTGGTCTAGCTCCGACTGTGAAGATTACAATCCGCCCGGGTTATCGGAAATCCATGCGTATGATTCAATTAAACTCGTATAAAGAATTTCCTCACGCCCAATTGATCTTCCGCGCCAAATTTAACGGAACGAGATGACACAGCGGCTTTGACAATGCCGTTGTGAGAAATTGACTTCCGCAAGTGTCTATCATCCTGACTCTGATGGTAAGTCGCAGTTCAACACAATGTGTTACATGACCCAAAAGTAATTCTTACAAACCATAGTACTTGGTGCAGCAGAGGAGCGGAAAATTGACTGAGATGAATGTAAAACTGCATTTTTATAGAGTGCAAACATACACAAAAGACGATTGGTCAAAACGCTATAACAAGCAGCTTCTAATAAGACGGCACTTTGTTTATGCAGCAACTAAGACAGTCCTGCGATCACTGGAAGTTGATGTTTCTTTCTATCGCATTAACGACGTTGATTCCTGAAGAATAAGTATTTATTGTACATTTATCCTGTACATGAAAATATTTACATACTAACTTAAGATAAATAAATTTTAATTCGAATACTTATCTTTCACGAGCATGCTTGAAATGCAATGACAAATGGGAAATGTTTACCTATCTACCTTTCTCTCGTAGAGCCACCAAAAATGTGCAATACCGTATATGCTGACAGGTTCCGTTTAAGAACTAAACTAAACTTCACAATCTTATGAACGATTAATAGAGGAATAATACAAAGCATGCTCCGTTAAAATTTAGTTGCATACTTCAGACATTTATAAGTCACTTAAAGTTAAACCCTTGTTAGCAAAAGGAGTTAAAATGATAAGACAGAATACATTTACTGATGTACGATTATAAATTTATCATCTAAAATAGGCAAAGATGTACAGAGTACATCAAACTGCAAGCAATACAAATGTGAATGGATCAGGAAGTTTTATAGACGATTTGGTTTCACAAAGCTTATTGGTCCCTACCTATTTTTTTTTTTTCAGTTACCTATTTGTCAGTTTATTTTCATATTTCAAATATACTTTTAAAGATATAAACGAAATAAAAAGAGGTTAATTTATTCAATAATGTTGGTATGTAATGTAAACAATCAAGTTTGCTATGCCAAAGAATTTGAGAAATGTTTCATCCGTGGATATGTGTCTTTAAATAGATGTTAAACATGCAGATGATGTTATGAATAGGCTTCATAAAGAAATAAAGATTGTTCTAAAATACAGGTGATTTTATATAAATGTGATACTAGAGATAAAGCACTCATAGTGATCGCCCGTACATGATTTAAAGTAAAACTTTATTAGTCATAAAAAGAACACTATATTTGTACTGATTTACGCCAATTACATAATAACTTAAATTAATTTTCTCAAAACAACCAATAATTCCTGAACTATTTTGTATAACTCTTAATAAACCTTATCATTTTTGTACAATATATCAGTGCTTCTCCCGTTTTTTATATCGATAAATATCCCTTTCATTGTTGATTTCAATCTGATTTTTTATGTCTTCATGATGAATAAATCCTGTATTAAAAAGTTGTCCGATTATTTGACGGCCATTCAGCTAAGTGACATTTATAATAACACAAACCGAAACAGTAGACAGAGCTGTGACATTCTCTTCTCCAAGAATTAATAGGTTTGGACTGTTTAATTCATCAACTACAATATAAGCGGACCGAGATGAAGGGCCCGCCCATCTGTTCAAGAAAGGAAAGCATGAGAAAAAGGGAAATAAAGATATCAAAAATAGAGCTTGCTCATGCGCTGTTTAGGGCACATTGTGCCCTTTGCTCTTCTCCTTTAAAGGGCTAAATATTTTCGAACCCTGAATTATGCTCCTGGTGGCAAACATGACAGGTTTGGAGAGTCCTCTTGATGCTAGCTGGAACAGAACAGAAAAGACGGCTGTTAAGATCTGATTATAACCAAGTTCAGAAGTGGAGAAATATTTGCTGTTAAAATCTGATTAACCTTTCCATCGAAGTAGGGAAATTTATCTCAATTCTTTGGTGAAGTAGTGGTTTTTGCTTCGGTGTCTGAAAACTTCAGTCGACAGCTTTTTAAATGCATCGGCTAAAAAGACCATTTGAAGAGGACGAATCTGCAATGAAATGTGACAGCTCGTTTTCGTAAACCTCTAATCCCCTGTGCAGTTAATCTTACCATTCTCAAAAAGGTGCCGTTTGCATAAATAGATGATTCGTGACATCGCATACCTTGAACTCTGTGTAAGATCGATTGTTGGTAAAATCGACAGTCTATAATTTGAAAGGACAATGAAAGCATCTAATTCGGAAAAATTGTATCCTCACATATCAAAGACAGCTAGAAAAATGATCAACAACATTCACAAAACGTTGCTATGTTGCAATACGTTTCACCGTTGACGGCCCTAGAGAAACTGGTTAACACGCGTCATCTTAGTATTTTTACATAGACTTCGTTTTTGGAGCTATAGAAGACGAATAACAAACTAAAAAAAAATAAATGCCTTCACTTTTGTCTAGGCAGCGAAATGAAAATGTTCGAAGAAAGCTTAAAGTAAGTGTTTTTGAGGTGAAAAAGTTATGAAATCAATGATTGCATGATGGTCCGTCATAGGTGTTTTAAGCAAGGTAAAGCGGGCTATTGGTCCATCACCTATATTTTAAACAAGGTAAAGAAGGTTATTTGTCCGTCATAGATGTTTTAAACAAGGTAAAGTGGGCTATTGGTCCATCACATATATTTTAAGCAAGGTAAATAAGGTTACTTGTCCGTCATAGGTGTTTTAAACAAGTTAAAGCGGGCTATTGGTCCATCACATATATTTTAAACAAGGTAAAGAAGGTTATTGGTCCGTCATAGGTGTTTTAAACAAGTTAAAGCGGGCTATTGGTCCATCACCTATATTTTAAACAAGGTAAAGAAGGTTATTTGTCCGTCATAGATGTTTTAAACAAGTTAAAGCGGGCTATTGGTCCATCACATATATTTTAAACAAGGTAAAGAAGGTTATTTGTCCGTCATAGATGTTTTAAACAAGGTAAAGCGGGCTATTGGTCCATCACATATATTTTAAGCAAGGTAAATAAGGTTATTGGTCCGTCATAGGTGTTTTAAACAAGGTAAAGCGGGCTATTGGTCCATCACCTATATTTTAAACAAGGTAAAGAAGGTTACTTGTCCGTCATAGATGCTTTAAACAAGTTAAAGCGGGCTATTGGTTCATCACCTATATTTTAAACAAGGTAAAGAAGGTTATTTGTCCGTCATAGGTGTTTTAAACAAGGTAAAGCGGGCTATTGGTCCATCACCTATATTTTAAGCAAGGTAAATAAGGTTATTGGTCTGTCATAGGTGTTTTAAACAAGTTAAAGTGGGCTATTGGTCCATCACATATATTGTAAACAAGGTAAAGAATGTTATTGGTCTGTCATAGGTGTTTTAAACAAGGTAAAGCGGGCATAGTATTGGTCCTTGATAAGTATTTTTAAGCAGGTAAAGAAGGCTGTTTGGCTTTTGCATCATGGTACATAATAGGAATTTAAATCAAGGTAAATTAGGCTATGGGTCAATGATAAATATTTTCAAGCAAGGTGAAGAAGGTTGTTGGGCTTTTACATCAAGGTACATGATAGGTATTCTTGGTTTTAAAATAATCGCAAATAAACTCGTACGCAAAAATGACATTATCAAAATATTGTCTCTAAGTGTATTATTACCATCGAACATGAAGAAACTTTTACTACATAAAACGTTAAGGCTAGAATCACTCTCAAGTTAACAAACAAAAGCTAAATAATATTGTTCAGTCCTTAAATTGGTATATGTCAATATGTTTATTACGGATGTACTATCGAAATCATTGTGAATAACAAATATCCAGTGCTTTGCAGCTCATTAAAATGCATGCTGACCGTAAGTCTGAACTTAACCCATACTACATAGTACAGGTTATATTTCTTATTGGTCGGCAGTGCAATAAGAGTATGTTATTTAGTGCTGAGGAAAATGGAGAAAAGTATTAAGTCCAAGAACACCGTTGTATCCATCCCGAGCTGATCCAAGAGCAGAATTTAAACTAGAACCATTTCGGTCGCGATTTCATCAAGCTAACGACTGAACCACCACGGCTTCTGCCTTCTCTGGTTGCCCCTTACGACCTACAAGAGATTACATCTGACATGGGGGGGGTCGAGTGGCCTAGTGGTCTAAAGCGCTGACTGTTACGGATAACTTTCATCTCACCTCTAATTGCATGAGTTCGAGTCCAGACTCGGCTAACGCGTGGGAAAGTGATAAAGCCTCCGAGTAGCTTCTCGTGGGTCGGTGATCCTTCCTGGGGTTTTCCAGGGTTCTTCCTCCACCATTAATACTGGCCGCCATGTATAGCCAATTTTGTGCTGAAAAATGGCGTTAAACCCTATAATAACAACAAGAACAACATCATGCATTTTCTACATTTCTAAGCCCGATGGAGATTAAAAAAGGGATAATAATAGTTTAATCGGCTTTAAACATAGTAATTGTTGACACCCATAATATGAACAAAGTCAACATATCGTACATATACCATCAATGACTTTACACTGTATCAATATATTTATACAATATGAACAGCATCAACATGTCGTACGTCTTTACACTACCATTATATATATATATATATATATATATATATATATATATATATATATATATATATATATATATATATATATATATATATATATATATATATATATAATCAAGCAGTTAACAAAGACAGCAGTGATCGTGAAGTGGAATTATCTCATGAAATTTGTTCCAAAATAAATATATTTAGCATTCTAATAATTTTTTTTTACTGAAAATAGCATTTTAGCGTACTTAATTTCCGTCTTGTGGTACTTTGTGTCTACTTATATGCAGAACTATTTTTTTTATCTTTTTGCAGAGTTCTTCATATTTAATTCTGAAAATTTTGCTTTCAAATGTCACTATATAGACATTATTGTACTGACTTCCATTTAAATGATATTAAGTAGAAATATACATGGAAACTTACATGAACTAAATTGGTGTACTACCAATATGTATATATGACGAAATAATTTTACAGTAAGATTATATACAATGACTTTAAAGGAGAAAGATATTTTCAAATTGATTGATGATAATTGCATACGACTATAGTTGCGATTCAAAGTCGTTTTCGTACTTATAATATGCTCATTTTTGTCTCCGTCAACTTTGCATTGTCAGAATATTGTAGTATTTTACGATACTGAACACCTTGATATTGCATGCATGTGCACGATACCTATGCCTAAAAATAGTATAGGGTATTAGGAACTACTTTATAAACAAACCTTGTACTCTCACGTAGTATATGCTTCAGGTTTTGTCTGATTATATTTGTTTACGAAAGAACTAAACAAGCTCTTTCGTCCATTGAAAGCATAGATGATAAAATTAACCTTGTGGACGAGTTCACTGAGTCTGAAACGAAACTTTCAAAGAAGTGCACGAATGAACGTGATTTTTGCAATGTCAACAACAAATGTGAGAGATACAGTAAGTGCAACCACCATTTGTATCATTGAAACAAATATTTAGGAAAAATATTTGTATCTTTTCCCAAATAGACTTGTACCACGTGATATAAGCCAATAAACTAATGCAGCAAAGGAAATGATATAAGAACATGAAGAAAACTTTTATTATTTTTCTTTCTTTCTCTTTTATTTTACGTTTAGAAATCAAAATGAAATCAGTTTGAAGTTTAGAAGTTTAATTTTCCCAAGTAACCTTTTTAAATTCTTAAAATTTGAACTTTATCATTGATCTGAATGTTTGAGATAATGGTTCCATTGAAAATAATTGTACTTACAGTAAATGTTCATCTACAAATTGGTACTAACAGCAGCCTCGTTTGACGCTCAACATTAAGTGGTTAGAATTATGACTGATTGGCCTGGTACCAGGATGATCTGACTGGGTGGGACATCATGCTACGTGTCTGCAACATGATGTTCCAGTGCTAGTCATCACAATAAACTGCCACACTGCAGACATCGTAGCGATATGACTAAAAAATCGTTAAAGCTATACGTTAAAAATCCAAATCACATCACACACCTCACACATCAAACAATGTTCTGAAGTTATTCAGTCTCTATTTAGTCAGCGTAATTGCAAATGTTTCCTATATATGCGGCTAATTGATGTATTATTCGCAATGTGATTTTTAGTTGTTTTTTTTTTATAGTTTGACAAGGTTCCTCAAAGGAACCGTAAACTCAATTGTATATTTTTATTTCTAAAGTAGATAAAAAACGAAAGAAAACAGCAATAAATGATTTTTTAAATATCATATCGATTAATACTCAAATGAAGAAGATTTCAATTACCGCATATGCCATTTTGAAAACAAGTTACATTTCCTTGATCGTAATATTTGCAGTGTCTTAATAATTTGAATGGTTTCCTTTCTTTTTAACTTTAGGAAGGGAGCAGCAACAAGAACAGCATCTCTGGTAAATGTAATATATTATATATATATATATATATATATATATATATATATATATATATATATATATATATATATATATATATATATATATATATATATATACACCAGGTAATGAGAAGTTAATAAATCACATCACAAGCTGCAGATTTGACGGCCTAAATAAAAATGTAATTCTACCCCATGCGTAATATTACATGCATTATAGCCTATACATAATATCTCTTTATTTTACTGCATACATAATATCACGTAAATTTTAAATCCTATATACTGATATCAAGTATATTTAAACCAATACATAATATCACATTTAATTTTAATCCATTCATAATATCACGTGTACTTTAACTCATACTTAATATCACGTATATTTAAACCCATCTATAATATCACGTGTACTTTAACAAATACATATCACGTGTATTTTAACCCATTTATAATATCACGTGTACTTTAACTCATACATAATATCACGTGTATTTTAACCCATACATAATAGCACGTATATTTTAACCCATACATATCACGTGCATTTTCACCCATACATAATATCACGTGTACTTTAACCCATACATAATATCACGCGTACTTTAACCTATACGTGATATCACGTGTCCTTTAACCCATACATAATATCACGTGTAATTTAACCCATGCATAATATCACGTGTATTTTAACCCATACACAATGTCACCTGTAATTTAACTCATACTTAATATGATAGTTATTTATGCATATACGTTATAGCACATTCATTGTAACCCATACAAAATGTCACTTGTTTTGAACCCATACACAACATCATATGAAAGTTTAACCCGTACATACTATCACAAGTATTTAATATTTTAACACACGCATAATATTACATGTCTTAAAACGTATATATAATATCACATGTATTAAAACCCATACATAATGTCACATGTATTTAAACCGATATATAATATCACATGTATTTTTACCCATACACAATATTACATGTAAGTTTAACCCATTCATAATATCACATGTATGTTAACCCATACATAATATGACGTCATTTTAATCTTAACTCAAATTCATATATCATTTGAATCCAAACATTAAAACAACATGTAATTTTAACCCAGTTGCAATATCGCAGGTATTTGCAACCCATAGTTAACGTAGTATGTAATTTGAATCCAGTTACAGTTTCACGTGTAACGGCAACCCATACTTAACATCGTGTGTAATTTTAACCAATGTGTCAAAGATGATATTTCAAACGAGACATATTTTTTTTACCAAAGTTTTCACGTACATTGATAAATGACGATAATTCAGCACGTTTCATTGTACATTATTATCATCTTCCTTGCAGTCGAACAACACCATACAATCTTATTCATGAAAAAAAAATAATATTTTTTAGGAATTTTTGTCAAGCATTTTTTTGACTATTTAAAACAGAACACTGAAAACTAAGAAAATTTAACTTGTTTTTTGAGATTGATGCGAAATGGGTGTAGTTTCGTGTCCATATATATATATATATATATATATATATATATATATATATATATATATATATATATATATATATATATATATATATATATATATATATATATATATATATATATATATATATATATATATATACGCAAACTTCAAATTGTCATTTGTTTCGTAATAAATCGATCCTTTACATATTTGTTCTTTTCACACAGATTTTCCTACCCCACCAAACCCACTCCCACCCCTCTTTCGAAACAGATGGAGATGTAAAACGTTATTGTCACGTTAAGAATCCGGAAACCACGCACGTGCTATTTTCAGTGTATTATGAGCGCTATTTCACTTACACCTGTCTTTAGATATCTGATATACATTTATTCAGGTTTTATGATTTATTAACCGAGATGTTATTGACGTCATTTAAATAAGATGGACGAGTGGAGTGAGTCTCGTGATCTTACTCATTAGCCCGTATTTTACCAGGATGGTCTCAATGCCATTGTACGACTTGTGTGGCCTCTGTTTATATTTTTGCTTTATTCATATCCACAAATTAATGACATCTTGTTCACAAGTATCTGACAAACCGCAAAATTACGATTTTCATTTCGTATCATGACGGACTTAAATTCGATAGGGCTTGGCCGCGACAAGTCTTTTGCCTGCTGAAAGTGGACACTTTGGGGTTTGCGCTTAAGTTAAATTAGAAAAGCTTTTAATATGGGAGTTTAGGAAGTTAAAAAAAAGTATTCACTAGCTTAACGTTTGCTTAAAATGGCACATAGGTACGATTATTCATTTTCGTACCTGTAGAACTTTAAATTTAATTGGAATTATAATGCCAGCATTGTGCTAATGTGCAGTTAAACGTTAATATATGCATGCATACATATAAAAATTTATTTTAAAATTGGTTATGCAGATTTAGCTGTCAGTTACTGCAAAGATCAACCATGTGGTTACCCCATCAACTATGTGGTAACCCTATCAACCATGTGGTAACCTCATCCAATAAAGTTAAGGGTTTTCACTGTTTCACATTTAGACAGTTATATTTGAATTATCATCAAGCTAGAACATACGTTTTCTTCCAGTTTCCAGGTATCAACATAGATACGAAACAAATTAGTAGACATTGTGTAACAGTGGTATGTATTCAATAGTTTCAGGCACATTTTTATTCATAACAGCTTATGTCGAATTTAAAGGTAAGACTAAACAAATGCTACACTGTAAGTCTACCTTTGCTCCCCCTTTCAAAGCTTAAGCAGCGGTCATCATTGTAGTCGAAAGTCCATCCCTATTCCTCGTTGTCACGATTTGTCTTCTTTGAATTTTTAATAACCATTTTAATAAGATAAATGTTCTATTTATATAGTGTTTGTGAAAACTTGTCATTTGCATGAGGCTGATGTAAGCGTAGTTGAGTTTCGTTTCATGGATACGTAGGACAAACATATCACGAAATGTCCATTTAGTTTTCCACCAATTCGTAGAATGGACATTGTGGTCTCTATCATAATGGCTTTGGCACTTTGCCCTTTATTAATCAGTAATTACTGTTAACTGAGGACGATATTGACAGCTCTCAACGGCACTGTGGCCCTTATCCCGTGTAATGATTTTTTTTTGTGTCGGGGTGGGGTACCGTGTCCGGTTATGAAAGACTATTGCTAACAGCAAAGTTAATTATGGAAAACGGCTTGGTGGTTGAATTGCATTAATCAAGGACTTGTCTAATTTTTCAGACAGTATTTTGCATGCTTGAAAGAACAGTCAAGGATTAGGTGAAGACCATCCAGGGCACAAAGTTTACCGCCCAGGTGTTAACATTTTAAAGTTATCAGTCACAAGCCTCACACACCAATTTAAAAAGTTTTATGATATTGTCCGCCAAAAGAATAAATTCACCCATGAAATATACGTTGATGACATAGAAGACAGAATTGGATGTCCACTAAAAAGGTGGTAATTGCTTACGACTGCTGCGAGGACACTACTCGCTTTACATACAAATATTTACCTATAGATAAAAGGACGTGAAGCCATCGTAGGCATGTTATCATTGTAAAAATGATTAATTGCCACGTAACCCTTAGGAGTTTCCGATTTGTTATTTATTCTTCCTTACACTGGTCATAAAATACCAGCTACACCAAGTTTATGAGGGGGTTTTTCAACGTGTCTGTGATGCAAACGTACGAGTAGACAACTGGTACCATTTTCCGTCGGACGCAGCGACCTTTCAACAGTTAATATGTCGGGTAGACGTCATCACGCATGCAATTGTCCGCCTACCATTAATACAGAACGAATGGACTGTGCAAGTTAACCAGTGAAAATATATATTCAAATTGTTGAATAAACCTGGCATATAAAAAGCTATGCTGACTTCAATCATTTATATGAAGAAATGCCTGCTTAGGTCCTCTTTGTCAGTGGACAGTTCCACGTACGGTCTGTAATTGCTCATAAGAAGAGTTCAATTGCAAACTGCACATACCCAGATCTGCCGTTAGATCTGGGTCTGTGCAGTTTGTATAGAGAAATCAGAAGAATAAACAACATAGACCCTAATATGCAGATCATGATCTATGTCGTTTGCAGTTGGACTCGATGCATAAGCGAGTATATACGGTAAGTTGTAAAATTCTAGATTGTGTACAAAAAATAATTCTTGAAAAATGCTTGTTACACTAAGGAACTATTATCAAAGGAAAAATAAATTTTCTTTCAAATCACGGTCATGTTTATTAACATCGATATTGTGGGTAAAATGGTATGTCCAAAATGCTTACTTATTTGACAACATTCAACCTTGACCGTGTGTATCTTTTGGATGGTTTTGTTATTTTCGGATTTTATGAATAGTTTCTGAAACTCTAGCTAATTATATCATCTGAAGAATGCGTTACTATTACGATTAAATCCATTGGACAGTTTGCCTGAAAAATCTGTTTCTCCGTTAAAACGCTAAGGGCGACCTTCCATTCTCGGTCTTGATTTCTAAAATAGGTTACTATAGCAACGTTGGCGATCATAGGATGGCATCTATGTCAAGACTTCGTCGACAAAAGAACACTTTGAGAGGCAAAGAGGTAAAAATGTCGACACTAATGGAATACTAAGCCGTCATTGTAACCAGGTGCAGAAGGGTTGTTAATTCTTCAGTCGACTGCCTTCTTGAGATGAAGGTTTCTGTTCACTGTCAAAAATGATCCGTTTCGTGTACTGTATAAGGCACATGCATGCACTATCGTTGAAAACTTCCGACTTCGACTTGGGTGGCTACTGATTCAAGTTCAGGATGACTTTCTTGCTACAATCTCGCGATATAAGATCATACAACTTTTACAGGATTCATTTTTTCGTAGATAGCCTGATAAGCATCAATATATATATATATATATATATATATATATATATATATATATATATATATATATATATATATATATATATATATATATATATATATACACATACATATATATATATATATATATATATATATATATATACACATACATATATATATACACAAATATATATATATATATATATATATATATATATATATATATATATATATATATATATATATATATATATATATATATATAATACAAATCATATGGCGAATAACAACCCTTTCAATCACTGGATCCACCAAGGGATCACGTGTGTCAGGGATTGATTAAAATAGATGCAATAAACTGACGTAGATCAGTGCGAAACTAGTAACTAATTAGCCTGAGCGCTTTCGACTCTTAATGAGTCTTTTTCAAAGGCAAATATTTATTTGTTTATCTTGTCTATGTTTTATATTTGCATATATATATATATATATATATATATATATATATATATATATATATATATATATATATATATATATATATATATATATATATATATATATATATATATATATATGATTATGGTTATTGCCGAGGGTTTTCCAAGGATAGTCCAATAAATCAAACCTACAGAACGTCTGCTAATACCGATGGACGATTTGGGGGTTTGATGTCACCTGCTCATTAAAATGTGTAACCATTTGTCCGGTGTACATTTCTAGCTTCTTTTTAAGGTTCTTTTGGTGAGATGTGTACATTATTTCCTGATTAAATCTTATATTTCATGACTTGTAAATCCACGTGGAATTGCACAATTCTATGTCTTGTGTTCATTTTGAATTTCGTACTAGATATGGCTACTACGAAATACCGGTAAGTATGTAAACTGTATATCGTTGTGTTCCAGAACGGTTTACGTGCAGTAGAATTGCACATTTTAATGAGCAGGTGACGTGATACCTGATACCTACAAATCATTTAACAGTGTGGGTTACTTGGTGACAGTATGGGAATTTAACATAGGAAATGTATACCAACAATGAATTGGGTCTGAACAATGACAAGAGGAATTGAAGAGGGGTGGCGTCTCGGTACTGTACACTGGAGAAACAATAGTAACAATGTTGCACGTGGCTGATCTCAATAGTGCGTAACAGTGTGGCAAGGGGCTAACCTGAAAACACACTACTCTAATAATAAATAAAGACATAGACGTGGTTAGAAACAGGGTTAGAGACATAAATATACATAGATTTATGGCCATAAATCTATAACAGAAACAGCTATATAACCGACTTAAAAATATTTTAGACAAGAAAGAATGTATATTTTTTCGAGGCAATGGAGTTACCCTGAAAGAGCCTTTGGTTTTTTAACATCATTTAGTAAATACAGAGGGCATCTCACAAGTTTTCTTCTCTTCCTCAAGCTTCGTCTGACCGCTAGATCGTCGATTAATACTCCCTTCAGGCTGGCAGCATTGGATTTAGTGTTTATAGTCACACTACTCCACATTCACATACAACAAACACTCCTAAGTGTATGGACAAGGGGTTTGTTAAGGAAAAAATTATACAAACACACACTCACACATACACGTAGTCGCGCGCACACACACGCACACAGACAAAATACACACGTACGCGCAAGTAAACAAGCAAAATATACACACGTACACGTACGCACAGAAACAAAAATACACACACATTTTAAAAGGCAGGGAAACAAAGGGTTTATACGCAAACTTCTATTTTTACCTACAGATAAACACAAATGCACAAATTTTTGGCAATTTGACTATTAATCGTTTCTAGATTTTTGGGGTCGCCACGAAAAGGACTGTTTTCTTTAGGGTTGTGGCAATTTCTTATCGTCCAATATTTCGTCCTCATCTGGCTGTATATTTTCCCACAGGATATGGCGTGCTTCTTCGGGAGGAGAAGGAGAACTGCTTAGTGTCCACACGTCAGTCGACAAAGCCTCTCTCTCTCTCTCTGTCTCCTGCAAAGGCCCACAAAGCATAGCCTCCTGCATAATCATCGTACGAAATACCGTTGCTAATTTTGGTCCCTAACTGTCCGGTGGCTTCGTGACAAAAACAATCTCAAGTAATTTTTCTGGATAAAGTTAGGTTCGATGGTTCTGATACACAAAGTCTTGCTATCCCGACTGACTTTGATCTTCGAAACTCTGTTGTGCTTAAACTCGACAGGATTGACAGTAAGGGCACACTTGAGAGATTCGTCACTGACGATACCAATGATTAAACGTTTGGGAAACGGTCATTGGAACAAATGATCTTCGATCTTGGATCGGAGCCCAGTTACAATGGTGATGGTTTTCACTTACACTAATTGTATCGGATACTTGGCGGTCGTTCGCTCAAAGTATGGCTGATGTCGTTTCCCACTTTAAGTAACATTTCAATTTGTCGTACATAGAGTCTGGCTTCTTGGATGATGGTTTTGCACTCGTTAGCTTGGGCTGCCATTCAAATGTTGTCACTAGAATAATATGCTGCAAGAATTTTTCACATATAGATGTACCGTGGAGTATCGGGAAAAACTGGTTATTTCATAAAGGAAACCACAGTTTCATTTTCATTCAAGTATTTTTTCCATTTGGTAGTTCACAACTTCGACCTCAAAAGTGTTTTGATTTTCAGTGACGTTTTAATTTGTGTATGGTAAATCATTTCGTCCACAGCCGTTTCCCAACGGGCTTCGTGATCCAAAAGAATGACCTAAGGCAATTTGTCCGTGAAACAGCATAAATTATTGTGGGGAAACACATCCATTGAACTGTGACTGGGCATAGTTAAGTAAAATTGGTCATTTCATAATTACAGAGGTCTGCAGTTCGAGGGATCACTGTCTAAAAGAGGATTGTTATTATTGTGACTTTTGGGAGGTTGGCCGACGTTGCTCGCAAGACACACGTTGTTACTGTTAGAGTATTTCAAGGAAGGATTGGGAGAAGGTACCCGATTAAACTGCTCTGTAAAGTGGTCCAAATGGTTTGTCTCCTTGCAAACATAAATTAAAAAATCTGGAAATAGCAGCACCGATGAAACAATACACTCTAAAGATTTGGCAGAAAAGTCGATTTGCGTTTAATGCGCACGTTCTCTACACCACACCCATCAGGGATGCTTTTGTGGATCTTGCAGAGAAGAACTTGGTCAAGAATTGGTCACTGTGGCGGTGTTGAAAGACATGATTGTCACTTATTTTATAGTCGATGACTTGCGAAGCGTCGATCCAAGAGTCAAAACTCGGTGGATATCCTCCTTTCCAATATACTTTGACTTCTTTGACGCGACGTTATCCCACTTTACAGGTTCTTTGATCGATAATTTTTTTTTTTTTGATGTCGTACACTTCGTCATCTTTCTTGGTCACGCGTAGTAATTCGGACAAGTCAAAAGTGCCTTTTAACACCTCCCCATTCACGTTTTCCAATTTACAACCCGCAGGATGACGGCAACGCACTCGTCCAGTGAAACGAAACAATTCGGTTGTCTAGTTGGGTGAGTAACCTTTGTAGAAAGTGCGTTTGGACTTGTCATTGCTCACCCAACATCCGAACGTCAACACTACACTCTTCTTATGAAAAGCTACAGTCAGGTAAGTACCAAACAAGGTGAATTCGTTGTCCAGGGTCATTTCTTTGGTAGGCACAACCGATGCTTCGATGGTAAGATTGGTTGAATGCTTTGATCAGTAAGACGTCGGTGTACTTGAGATTGTGTTTATGCGTAAAATACTTCCACATCCAAATATTTCTTTCAAGGAGCGTTGAAAACTTTCCATGATGCTGGCTTTGGTATCAGGATTCTCGGTGGTGAAACAAAGAATGTCTCATTTCTTCAATTCATTTTGGAAAGCTTGGTTCAGAAATTATTTGTCTTGTCGGTTTGCCATAGAAGAGGGTGACAACCACTTTGTCTAAATGCCAGTTGTATGGCTTGCACTAACTCAGAGCTCGATTAAGAAGTCAAGGGCAAGACCCAGGAAAATGTGGAAAGTACGTCAATGACACAAAACAAATATTTTGAGACACGATTGAAGGTAGCCAAATAAGAGCCATCGGCTAAATCGGGTTGCCATTGATAATAAATGCCCTCCACTAAAAAGATTAACGTCGAATGGATTTGTATAAAGTGTACGTGGTTTGTTCTTGTAACCATTGTTGCATTTGATGTAAGCAGACACTTTTGAGTAGGGCATTGGAAGCACGATACAATTTTGGAACTCCAAATCTCGCAAGATGGGCTTAATCATAATAATTGCTGACTAGCAAAAAAAAGTCATCCACTCTTAAATGATGATACTCTAGATGGGGTAAGGTGGTGGTTTGAAAACGTCTTTACGTGTCTTGGGTAGCCATTTTGCACCACAAGCAATTCAACATCGCTTTGGAAAACAATCGTAGAATTTCGTTTTTCTGGATGTGGTCAAAATTGATGCCTTCCTGCTCCAAGTTTTTCTCTTTGAATTTATTTGGTCTACGGTAGTGTGGCACCAGAAAAGAAAGCCACTGACTTCTTGTTTCATTTTTAAAAAGGCATTAACGTAGTCTGCGAAAATGCCTTGTTGAGTATCGTCGCCCTTGTGGTACCCTTCTGTCTATGAAAAGTGGTAAATTTCGAACACTTCTAACAATCGGTATCCCAGATTCAGGTCTTTGAACAATTCCACGCTGACACACTTTCATGTCAAGGATCGTTCGTCCTGGGTATGCTAACAAGGTTGGTCTTTGTTGCACGCTCCAGTACAGGTGTGGTACAAGGGAAACCTCGGTTTTCCTTGGCCATAGCGAGGAAATACGTGATGGTACAAGTCGGTGTGAAGCAAGACTTTACATTTAATCAATCTTTTTTTTTGTCGAATGTTTTCCAGATCAGTGTGTTCCGTTAGCAATTGCGAGTGCCCTGCGAGAAAGTGACTATATTTAAACACGTAAGAATATAGCGAACACACATCCAAGTATTTGATGGGGGATTTTTTCTCCTTTCTATTCGTCAGCGTGATACCGCAAACAGTTGGCTTTCGTTCAATCTCCATACAAACTGTGCCGATGGTTCAGAGTGTTCACCAGCTTGTAACTTTCCACGATACGTTTAAACTCACAATGAATAAAGATAGGCTCTTGGATGCATTTCTCGCATGCTCGATGAGCCAGGCAGTAATTATGAATGTGAAAGCCAGTCTCTTGCATACATTCGAAATAAAAAAAGATGACATCTCCTTTCTTCTGGTCATTCGTTATCCAAATCCACGATTTGGTGACAAATGAGACATCTTTACTTTCCTGGACAAATGTATTCCTTGGTATTATTGCTACGTATAACTTTTCGACAAATACAGCACAATTTCAGTCGTTGCAAGTGCTGTGCACATTGCATCTTCGTGATAAATTGAAAGTGTCAGGCGATCGTCTTTGTTGGCTCGACATTGCCGTTTCAGCGTGGTTAACAAAGAATCTCCTCTGCTTTCTCCATTGGAACTTCTGACTTGATATCTTTATATTTCACAGTGTACGTGTAGGCTGTGGTTCTAAATTTTCATAAGAACGTGTATCCGTCTTTCGAATGTTATAGTAGTTTTCAGGGATTACTGGAGGTGGACTTTGATTTGACGTAGTCTTCTTGGTCTGAATTCTGACTCACTCGTGTAATCTTCGAAATCACTGACATGGACTAGAGCTAAGACTTAAGCTATTACGTTTCTACAGGTAACGTTTTTGATTCTTTCCTTTTCTTTCTTCACGAAATGATGCGATCGTATCATCTTGATTGCAAAAAATGTCAAATGACTGTATTTTAAACTCTATAGCCTCTATCTATCAGTGTAAGGTCAGTGTTTTTCCTATATGAAGGGTCGGTGTCTTCCCCTCAAAATAGTCAATTAACTCCTAATCCTACTAGCAAGATGGAAGAACCAACTCAGATCGAATTTCTGATCAGAGCTTTGCCAGGTGTTATACGAAGGTTTTCTTCAGTGAAGCCGACCGACTACTCCTCCATTCGAGATAAAAGTCAAGGCACATACTATATCTGTCAGAAGAAAGAGCATTGGGTCACAGAATGTTCACAACGTCAAAACAATACAAGCGGTAAGAGAGACAAAGATTAAGATGCCTGTTATATTTGTCAAGAGAAAGGACATTGGTCTTCATACTGCCCTAAGAAACAACAAGAGAAGGAGGTAAAAAGAGGTTCCGAACAGAAGACGATGTACCCTCCGAAACGGAAGAACGGAGACACCTCCAGAATGAAAAGTGAGCAGGAAGAGGAGAAACCTGTGACAGTGAACAAAATTCAAAAAGGAGAGATTGAAAAAAAAAGAAGTTTATGGACATTTTAAAGTGATGTGTTGCAAAATTGGACTAAAAACTTTTAAAGAGAATATATCAGAAAGAAAAACGTGTCTTCTAGTTTTGAATTTTATAATCATTATAAGGACCTACACTCAAGTACTCACAGACGTATGTCATGTGCAAAAATAGATTTATTTGATTTTGACAAATATTTAATACTCTCTTTTTCGAGAGAGATGGATGGCCCTGAAAAGAATCTTCTTTTTTTCGTTTTTTTGGGGATGTTTTTGTTAAAATAATTATATTGTAATGAGCTTTATCTACCTAATCCCTTTGCCACGACCAAGGCCTACTTCTGAAACTGGTTTTGGTAGAGATCACTAGTATTGGTATTTCAGGCGTAAAAGGGGTGTTGACCGGGTTGAAGTGTTTGGCTCAAGTGGTTTTCTATTGTTTCGTATTAAAGAAGTCTGATACATTTGTTTCTGACTCCTTAACTCTGAAAAAAAATGTATAAGAGTACCGTCATCGTTTGACTTTCACTGTCCTCCTGTCTCTCCTAGACTTTATTTCTTCTCCGCCTCTTCTTCTTCCTGTCGTTTTCTTCTTACCTCTTCTTCTCGCAGTTTCTCCTCTATGAGAAAGGCTTGATTTGCTTCTTTCTTCTATTGCAAAAATATCTCCAAATCTTCTTTTTATCTCTGTTTGAAATCATCGTCGTACGGTAAGGAAGGAAAAACCGGCGAAGGTACTCGTACCGAAGCAAATTCTTGTGAAGAGAGACAATCCTCTACAGCCCAATTAAAATCGTTCTTTTCTGGAAGTAGGATTGTGGTTGTTTATGTAGCCGCTGAATGCCACGGCAGGCGCACGCCAATTCATAGTCTTCGTAGTTTTCGTAATGTTGTAACAATGTCAATTAATTCACTGCACAGACACTAGCACACACACACACACACACACACACACACACATATATATATATATATATATATATATATATATATATATATATATATATATATATATATATATATATATATATATATATGGAATTTGACGTCACCCGCACCTCTCTTCGGATTGGAAGACAGACTTCGAGCTGTGACTGAATTTTGTAATGCATGTTATGATTGGTGAAAAAAAGTCAATCAGTTTCAATCCACTCATCCCATTCACCTGTTCTCGTCACAAGATTTAGAATCGTCATCCCTCATATCGTCGCTACTCTTCAACTCAGACTAACCCATGTATGTCAAATCATCACGGGTTATCGCCAAGATGACTGATACAACCCTTTGGAAACGAAGAATATATGTGGAGACGCAAGGCTGTTTGAAGAGAGCAATTATCTACGGTCCAGAGGTCATACGAACTTGAGGAAAAGAAGAATGTGGAATGTTTCCTATGTTAACTGAATGGTGTTAACAAACAAAAGTCAAAGGCCCTGTCAGGGCCACTCCATTGTCTCCAAACAAATGCCTTTGCTCTCTTGCCTAAAAATTTTTGTAAGTCGGTTGTATAGTTGTTTGTGTTATAGATTTGTCTCTGACCTTGTCTGTCTCTAACTCTGTCTCTAACCACGTTTCTTTGTCTATATCTCTATTTGTGCCCAGAGCAGTGTATTCAGGTCAGCCCTTGCAACACTGTTCCGCGATTGAGGTCAGTCACTTGTAACATTGTTGCCATTGTTTCCCGTTTCTAGTACCGTGACGTCACCCTTCTTGAATTACTCTTGTCCCTGGACAGACCCAATCCATTTCCATTGTCGGTATACATTTTCTATGCTAAAGTCCCATATTTCTCCCATTTGGAAAACTGGTAAAATTCCCATATTGCTCTATAGTGCAACACTTATATAAACTCGTATTGCTCTATGCCCCCCTTTCCTTCGGTACTGGTGTTGTTTTGGGGGACAGGGGTTATGTGCTATTGTTCATTTGTCTCAGCACCGAGAATTATATCCGCGCCCTGTAACTCGGTGAATTTCATGCGAGTCTCTCGAAATGATCCTATAATTACCGACTTCGTTTCACAGCCGAATGATTTCAACGTCAATTGTATGGCATAAAGGGAAACACCACTTATTCCATGCAAGCTAAAAGAGAGTGGCTTTTCTGTACATGTAATCTACTATGTTGGTCCTGAACTTACGGAAGACTTAATTTTTGATAATGTATGGAGGTTATTGGAGCCGTTGCTGCCAAAGGTAAATAAACATAGCTTTCTTTAGACTATTTTAAATTTATATTTAATGTCTGTTTGTGATATGGTCTGTCTAATGAGTAATCATTCTATACTACTGGCGGAAAGCATATTTATATGGATGCCATTCTAAATCAATCACAAAGGTAACTATATTGCAACCAAAAGTAGCCAAATATCAAAAGTGATTACTGATTTAAAAAGATGACTCTTCAACTGGTCATGGCGGCATTATCCAAGAGTCTGCATGTAAACAGATCATCCTGTTTTAGCATATATCAAATGAGTAATGTATCGATATGAAGATATGTTGAAATCATTCGTACGCAACACAAAGTATGTAATTTTATCCACATTCGATATGCTGAAGTTAACATCAATGAGCCGACTTCGCGATGCTTAACTGAATGAACTGTAACTGATGTCACGCTTAGTTTAACGTTCAAAAAGAGATTAAAATGTGTACCTAAATTGTGGGTTTAAGCGAGTGTTACTTGTCCAACTGTCAGTTTTGTGTCTTCAATCACAGTAATGACGACATCAGAATCTATGGTTTTAAGACGAGACTATATATAATCCCACTCAAGCTGGTCCTTCCTCAAAATTATATCCTACATTTTACTGTAAACGATACCTTAAAAATATGCAAGCTTGAAATATTAGCCACCTCGTAGAACAGCTGATAGGGGTTGGGGTGTCCTAAATAGGTGAGTGGTTAGGCATAAATGTTCAAATATCCTGATAGGAATTCTGTCTTTTATCCAGCATTATAGGTCCGTTGTCTTCGAAGGGTGATTGCATAAATGAGCCATACATGAAATACAATCTATTATTCTAGCAGTGTGCTTCAGTAAAAGATTTTGCTGGTGATTTTAGCCTCCACAACTGTCACTGCATTGAGTATTACTCTGAGAGTCTGGATTTCAATCATACGCGACCAAGCCCCCAGGTTCTTTCCATCCAACTCTAGGTTCAAATCAGCACGAAAATAATCAAGTTGTCGCCCCTTTGAAGAGCTCTTCATTCTTCATTCCTGGCTTTTGGCTAGTATGATGGCTGTACAGAGTGAATATTATATCCTTTTTATCTGCCGAAGGGCAAAATGTTTAATTAAAATTAGTCCACATTTCAATCAAGAGACTCAAGAAAAAAATTCGATTAAAGGGATGAGTTTATAAGGGAGAAGTCTATTTTGTGTCAGTTTTGACATAACACTGTGGGATAATCAATATAAATGATTTGCTGCTCTTCAGAACGTAGTCAATACTCAGCTACCGAAATTAGAGAAGAATAACCGAGGACAAGGGAATTGAGATCTAGATTTAATAAAGCTAATATGTCGGCAGGTGCGTGGCATTTTTACCACGGGTCATAAATAAATTTACAAGGATTGTAATCGGGACTATCTGCAGTAAACCACAGCAACCATAACAATCTTTAACCAATTATTACCATAGCCGAGACAAATGACTAATTGCCATGTGACAAATCAAACGGTCATTCTGTAATGTACTTGATTGTCAAATAGCAGACTTGTTTTCATGCCAGCCTTATCTAAATGCAAAAGTAATCATTCGGGACCTTTAGATGCTGATTTTACAGAACAAAAAAGAACAGAAACATTGTTCATCTGGCAGTACGAAACCCAATATGAGAAGAAAAAAGTACACACATATTATATATACATAAATATTCATATATATGCTTACAAAATTGACTGGGGGATTTTTATCTGACTTTTGTCTTCATCCTGGGCATATTTAAGTTTAAGCACTCTGAAGAGTACGAAAAACATCTTAATGTTCTGAATTGGAATCAGCAATCACTGTTGTGTTGACTGTTTTTAAACATGAAAAGTATGGCATCGTCTGTAACACCAGCGGGTGTATTACTCATGATCGTATGTTTAGTATTTATTCCCTCATTTTTGAAATCTTCGAGCTGAATGTCGGGCTCTCACTAAGAGTTTTTTTTTTTTAAAAAAAAGAAAGATAGAAAGAAAATGCAGCAGTCAAATTTACGTAATTGGTGAGGAAACATGGAGATATGGTTTTTACAATATAATTTAGATAATTATAAGTATATTTTACTGAGAGAAAAAAAATTATCATCACATTTAAATATTTTTAGACTTTAAGTTTGACTTCGTACATATTACAAAGAGAAAATCTCGAATAATGTATTGTTTTGAAGAAACATTTATTTAATTACAATCAATGTGACGGTAGATAAACTTGGTGATAAAGGAACAAAATGTTGCTGCTCTGTTTCAACGACAATATACAGCTGCTAAATTAATTTAGATCGTTAATTTTCTAGCATGAAAATTAAATAGCAAACACTAGTTAACCAGAAATCTTTCTGTTTTTATAGTGAACTTGATGGCTGCTACATGCATTTGTGGAAGTTTGTCCATTCAGCATTCATAAAGATTTTATGCATAGAGAACCGTTAGTTTTTTAATTCAATCCCCACAGGTGCACATAAAAGCTGGCTTCAATGACCACGAAAAAAAAATGAGATCAATTGCCTGACGTTTTTCTCAATTAATATAAAACCGTCTCCTAATCTATTTTACCACAAGGTGCATTTACCTCATGTACAAACGCGGTTTTGTTTAAACACCGTATGTTTTAATTATCACCTTGGGTGTACATCAGTCATATCCACACGTGCTTAATTTTGATTTCATTTATTCTTTTTGGCTTCCTTCCAAGGGTAATGTTTCACCACAGCATGTCATAATTATTACGGCATGTAATAATTACGTTCTGCAGTTATTTAAATTTTTAATATGGTTTTATCACTTCAGCGTAGTGACTATTTTCAGTTGCGCATCTATTTGAGTAATCTGAATCGGCAGCTTTAATTTCGAAAATAAATAAATAAATAACTGTTGTCAAAAACTACTGTCCTAATGCGAAGATGACCAAAAAAAATCCCATTTAATCTGGTACGATTTATTTTGTGGGCACAATTTAAACATTTTACAAGTTTCAAAATTTATCCTAATCCAATGTAATAGAAGGATCCATGTTTAAGGGCTGCATTTCACACAGTGCGAAAATAGGCATTTATTATCATATTATAGTTAAACAAGTCTTCCATGTTTACGAAAGTACGATGCAATATAGGACGTTTACAAAAGCATGATCAAATATTGGACGTGTAACTTTTTTCGATTCTCTACATGAGTTACAAACGTGGGCTTTCTCTTATCGTAGAATGCACCCTTCTCCAAATTCTCTAATACTTAACAGTATAACTGTATAATCGAAATTTCACAAAATTCATCGGGTGAAAAATGTTAACGTGCTTTTGGAGATTAATAATTATTCCTCAAGTAAAATATAGCGATCCAGTTGCGTTTTATCCCTCGTTAATTTAAGTTTTATTTGGGTCTATGTTTTTATATGAGTAACGCAAATGAAACCTGCATGAATTAAAATATACTGCCACCCTGTTTAAACTATCTCTCGATCGATCGGATGGATTGATAAATCGACACTGGATGGTGTTTGGGCAAGTGGGTAGAATATATGATGTTAGGTAACCAATCAACGTTATCAGCACTAATATTCTCGAGAGTTAACGAAACTCGATTTTAAAAAATACATTTAAGGAAATACGTATTGTTAGTTAAATAAGTAGATTTGATGTATAATACTTCGTATCTGCAGTGCCAAATCAAAACAAAATCATAAATAAATTGAATATTCACTCTGGTAAGCTTTTATAATGAACGATAATATATTTTAAAAATATTATTGGATATTCATTGGAATATAATTATATAGACAATCTAGTATATCCTAATAAGAAAATACTTATGAATAACTTAGGAAAAGAATGCAAGATTATTCTACTGGATCACATAGTAAAACTTATGTACTGTTTTTGTGATAAAAGATTTTTAAAACCTTGTAACGGTAGAACATCGTCTTTGGACAGAAAATTACGCATAGATGCAGAAAAGACACCATACAAATTTTAAAGGTCATTCATCTGAAAATTATGTGCATTTTATATGGAGAAACATGAAACCTATAAATATATAAATATATGTGCAGTACTATATGATAAACAACAACAATAGCAATAACAATGACAACAACAACAACAATACTACTAACGATAATAATGATAATGATAAAAAAATATTAATAATGATGATGATGATGAAGATGACGACGACGACGATGACGACGATGATGATAATAATAATAATAATAATAATTATTATTATTAGTAGTAGTAGTAGTAGTAGTAGTAATAACAATAATAATAATGATGATGATGATGATAATAATAATAATAATGATAATAATAATAATAATAATAATAATAATAATAATAATAATAATAATAATAATAATAATAATAATAAATATCGTTATTATTTCTATTACAATTATTATTATTGCTATTGACCTCTTTATCAAATGGCAGATTCGATGATATCAATTACCCAAGCTCATAAACGTGTACAAAGATTTAGAATCATTTTGACTCGATGCTATTAAAAATGACTTCATTATTAGCTAAATTGTTCTTACAAACTATACTGTATTTCCAAGTATCATCCGTGGCCCTGAAATTAGACTGACGGACACGAATACATTGATCCATACAAGGGTGGTAAAGTTAGCATTCGATTGGTGGGAAAGAACACCAGATGGACAAAAAGACCGACGATAAATTGAATGAAATAATTAAATTAATTAGTCAATTCAAGGAGCAAACATTTGTTTGTAGTAATACATAAGAAATATTGTATCACTTTCCATGTGTGATAAAATTACATATTTGTTTCTGGAAGCGAATTTTTATTTGTCGTGCAAATATTGAATACTCGGCGAGCTTGTAAATAGATTTATTTACCCAGCACACATCTCTATATCCACAGCTAAATAAACAATTCGGTTTGCACTGATGTAGAAACCCGTTGAAACATGAACACAAACTTGCTAACAAAACGAGCGTTGATATTTGCATTTGTGTTTCCCCTTTTATGTGTTGGTATAATATTTGAGGAGATCCAAACAGTGATATCGTTAAACTACACAAAGAAGAGAATTGTTCTCATGGGTAGAGACATTTAACGATAGATCTGATTGGTTCTTTTTTCTCAGTAAATTCTAAGATAGATATATTTACACTGTATACATGTCTCGTGTTATATATCTAAACAAGATCACTTGGAAGTCAATATAGTTTGAGAGCTGAGTAATTAATCTCAATATGAAAAGTCGTTTTTTAAAAAAAAAAAAAATATATATATATATATATATATATATATATATATATATATATATATATATATATATATATATATATACAGACAAATAGATAGATAGATAGATAGATAGATAGATAGATAGATAGATAGATAGATAGATAGATAGATAGATAGATAGATAGATAGAGTGCGTCTTTTTTAAAAATGGCAAGAAGGAAAATGAGGGCAATCAAATTTTATATTTTAATGAACATAATAATTGTGTAAATTTGTGAACATAATTTCTTTCAATAAAAGTTCCGAATTTAATCTTACATATATATATATATATATATATATATATATATATATATATATATATATATATATATATATATATATATATATACATAAACACATACATACATACATACATACATATATATATACATATATATATATATATATATATATATATATATATATATATATATATATATATATATATATACATACATACATACATACATACATACATACATACATACATACATACATACATACATACATACATACATACATACATACATACATACATACATACATACATACATACATACATACATACATACATACATACATACATACATACATACATACATACATATATGCAATTATTGGCTGGTATTAAAAAATGTTTGGTCACAAAATATTTAAACATACGTCATCACGCTTTTAAAGCTTCTTTATGATTTTCAGTAAAGCCGACAAAGCGCATATCCAGTTGAAAAGAAATCCGTCATTTTTGCGTACATTAAAGTGAAAGTGTTTTATACCGCAGCAATGATAATACCACCTGTGTGTTTTAAGAGACATTATCGGTTATATTGTACTGTTGTAACGCGTGTTAGCAAATCGGATCTGCGATTTCCGATTCATTCAGCACAATAAGTGATGCATTGTTTGTCAATAATTTGTGTAATCACAAAACTGCGATCCCGATCACCTGAGGATGACAAACAGGCAAAGCCTCTGTTATTATCTTCAAAAGTACGCATGCAAATTATAATATATCCGCCGACAAAAACAATCAATTCCCGTTTATTTCTTTTTTTATTTCTTCTTTTTTCTTCGTATAAATTAAGAAAAAAAATATCTAACCATATTGGTGTTAATGCACAGAGAGCTACAGTGAAACGAAGGGTGTTTGGACTTCATTTGGATAGTCCTTAACAAAGGCTGCAGGCGGGTATGCCACCTACATTAATAGACTAATTGCTCTGAGGTTTCCCAGGTGAGCAGGAAGCGAGACTGGTATGCGGACGGCCCGACGAGTTATTACCCTGGAGAGGGCAGGCAGACACCGGTATGCCTTTAGTGCTGGCGGTTGCATACGGAGGGATGGTAACGGGTCGAATCGAAAAATAAAATCAATTATAGCTGGCAATTAGAGACTCTACGATCTTGGCTGTGGATACTGTATTCCGTCTATTTATTTTATTGTAATAAGTCGACCGCAACAAGATGATCCGTGATGGACCGTGGGAAGGTTCGACCTAGATTTCCACCACATACTGAGTGGATATTTGTAGTAAAACGGATGGATAGTGTAAAACAAATAAAAAAAAATATCGCAAAAGACGACAAAATTTAATTTTTGTAACTAATGATACGTGAAAAACGGACAATGAAGACGAAAGGAAGGTAAACAAAATAAAAGGAAAAGGAACTAAAAAGAAACATTCTTGACTGACTAACTTAGATATTAAATCGTGTGCGGAAAATTGTCTGACAAACGACACTAATATAAATTTAACTGTGGAAAATTTATCACACCATGGGACAAAAGACAAACCGTAAATAAATAAATAACTTTATGATACCCCGACCGGTTGATAACATTCACGATGCCATTATCATCATCTCTACCACAGCCAGCGTATTTACTTTGCCTATCTACACAAAATACAAAAACTAAAAGAAACAAATCAACTTACTTCCCCGTATAATGGTTTAGGTGAAAGCAGCGAATATCGATTGTGTCGTTGAGCATAAAAAGCACATGCTGTAAACAAATTCAAGACCAGGAGCACACATTGTGGCCATAGATGTGTGTATATATATATATATATATATATATATATATATATATATATATATATATATATATATATATATATATATATATATATATATATATGTATATATATATATATATATATATATATATATATATATATATATATATATATATACATACATACATACAGAGAGAGAAAGAGAGAGTTTTCCAATATTAAAAGTGTGTACCTGCAATATGTACTCACATCATTACCTAACTGACCATCCGCAAATGTAATCGAAAACTTAAATAACGGTGTATTGGATAAAAGAAAATTGTAACGGGTTATATCGATGGTCAACCTTGTAGTTCTTATCCTGATATTCCGCCTAGAAGGGTGAGGAGTAACAAAAAAGCAACGAGACACATAAAGCAAAGTGGAAGAAAGAAATTGAGAGAATTTAAATTCTAAACCCCAGAATCTCAAGATCCAAATGTCTTCCTTTGAACGGTTCATACACACACACACACACACACACACACACACGTTTTGACGTGCTATCCTATATGTGATACAATCATTTCATCTATTATTTCTTTCATACATCAGGTCAATATGATCATAAATATTTTACCTATATACCTGCCCTTAGTCATTTAAACAGACACTAATAATTCAAGTGAAATAATGATACCCCCTCTCTCTCTCTCTCACACACACACACACACACACACACACACACACACACATATATATATATATATATATATATATATATATATATATATATATATATATATATATATATATATATATATATATATATATATATATATATATATATATATATATATATATATATATATATATATATATATATACGCACGAGTGGCTTACGCCGGTCAATCAGTATAAATTTTCTTTAACCTTTGCGTTTATGAAAACCAATTTTATCTCATTGTCAATAACACTCATACTCGTCAGTTCTCTTTCCATCAGAAAGATAATTCAATAGCTTATGATTTTCTAATAACAGCCATCTTTAATCAGTGATTTTAAACTACAGAACAGTGGGAAGAGTCAATGGAAAAAATTAAATAGGAAATAACGGATGCGCAATGAGCATGATATGTTAAAATAGGGTATCTTCTAATTCATTGTTCAGGAATACAGTTTGATGAATGAATCACTGAGATGAAAGCGGCCACTATTGAAATTAACAAAATGAGATCTATTGCAAAGACTCTACCTTGACACAATTTTTCGAGACGGTGTATATTTTGTTCAGTACAAATGACAGACTTCATAATTGATAGAACTTAAAGATCCAACAAAAAAAGTTGGGGACTATAAATTATCAAGATGTATGGATGATTCTCCAGAATTTGAAAAGAATTTGTCACAAACAGAAGCGCACAATTAATTGAATGGTTAGTTTTAAAATTCCCGCGTCACATTATTTAAAGTCAGTATGTTGCGGACCTCTTGACAATGTCTATATACAATTAATCTTTTTTTTTTGTTCTCTGTTCAACCCCAACAAAAGAAAATAAGTTTTTTTTTCCTTATTACTGATTCTTGTATTATTACTCCTTTATATCATCTTCTTCCGATCTCTTCGTCTTTTTCTCTCTTCTCCTATCTTTTGATTTTTTTTCCGTCATTTATTTCAGTTTTAAATTTTTCAAAAGCCTATAAATCTTTGATCTTAAGTGAAACGGAGGGCAAAGCAATAGTAACATTAGAATGAGTGTACAAAAAAAAAAAAACATTAATGTGTGCGTTATATTTTTCAATCAAGAACGTAGCTTGAGTGATGTGTATAATGAGTAACTATTCCCTGCACCAAGATTCACTTTATTTATCTTATAAGTTAAGTTCAGGCTTGTACATATTATAAATCATATTCGAAATCTGACAAATGAGAGGAAATCTTCCTCTTCCTCCTCCTCAACCTTATCATATAATCCAAGACGAAGATATCCTGATAAAGGGCCTTACATTACACATAATTTGGGGAAACTTCATCACATTTGTCTACAATAAAATATCATCCCATTCGAACGAGACTTTGTTCAAAAATATAACGATAAACTCAACATAAACAGGAACTTTAATTTTTTTTAAGCTGAAATGCGATAAATAAATAAATAAATAAATAAATAAATAAATAAATAAATAAATAAATAAAGACTCCGCGGTTACTTGAAACAACGTGCAACGGATTCAGATGAAATACTAGTACCACTATTTACCTTATAATGCAGGCGGGGGCGGGGTTGACGGTGAGGGGCAAAATATCTTATTCTAATGGTCGTTTCTGATGGAAGTTGGCAAGTTATATGATAAATTGATAAATGTATCCAAAATCAATAATCTCAACTTGAAAATTGTGTCCTAAATATCAGTATGTGATAAATCAGGTACACTGATCGATCAATGTGGTAGAATAGTTTGATCTCTACGCCTACTGTTTATGACTGACCCTTCAAGTACTTCATAACTCTTATAAGATATGGTAAACTAGAAGAAAAAAAAAGAATTAAATACTTTCCTTGGCAGTTTTGTACGTACCTTTTAACGGCAAATTAAACACCTTCAGTAAACCCAACCCAGTTTACTACTCAGTGAATGCAAACTTTTTCACGCGGAGCAAACTAACGCATATAAAGAAACTCAAAGGAAATAAGAAAAGAGATTATGTTAAGCTAGACGTCTATCATTTTATTTGTGCTCTATCCAATTTTCACTTTGTTCTTTACTAGATATTTAGCAGACAGACAATTGGCTAATTGAATGAACTTATTCCTTGCCGTGAAAAAAAAATTGTTGGTTTGATTTACTAGACTTAAAGCAAGAAAGCGCAACAACCTCGGAGTTCATCTCCTCCCCACCACCAAATCCAACTGAGAAAAATAAGCAGTACCATGCTTGTTGTGAAGAAAGCATACATTTTCCAGGCATTGTTGCCATGGATTTGGCATGTATATCTGCCATACATTTGCCATTCATGGTTGCCATACATTTAATGTCAGTTACGATACATTTACCAGGCACGGTTGCCAAAAATGTATCATGAATATTTGAGATACATTAACTAGGTATGGTTGCCATACATCTACCGAGCATGGGTGCCGTACGTTTACCAGGTATGGATGCATTGCAATAAGCAGGTATGGTTCCCGTACATTTACCAGGCATGGTTGCCATATATTAACCAGGTATTCTTGCCCTACATTTACCAGGTATAGTTGCCATACCATTACCATGGATGGTTGACATATTAACCAGGTATGGTGACCATACATTAACCAGGTATGGTTGCCATACATTTCCCAAACAATGTTTCCATACATTTATTGATTTGGAATCGGATAAACTCACGGAAACTTCAAAAATGAAAAGTCATGTAGGAGAGTTTTAAGTCATGAACAGTTGAATGAAAATAAATGTATTAGAGTTTTAAATCATGAATAGTTTGAGCAAGGTTATCCTATCAACAGTTCTAAATAATTATCGCAGAAATGGTTTTAAAAAATAGTTCCTAATATCACTCTAGATATTAAAATATAAAATTAACAAATTTTGTGTACCTAATTTTGGGATAATACCAAGCAGGAGTAAGCATACAAGAAGTACACGCATGATGATTGTATGAAATGTGTGATTTAGGGTTTTATTCACACAATGTTCATTTTTAATATTCATATTATGTATCCCAACCCCCACTCCCAAAAAGAACAAATTACGCGTTCTTTTCTAGCACATAAACACCAACATGAGAAAAATGGTCAACAAAGTTGTGATTTCAAGATAAAGTGGATTATGCTTTTACAAACTTTGTGGTAGATTTTATCACACTCGATTTAATTGGTACATGGTATAAGTAAAATGTGACCGTCCCTCCTATTTACCGTGATATCTTGATTGACAGAAACATACAGTGATAGGCCACAGAGATCAAGCAATCCAATAATGAATGCGTAGCAAAAGTTTACCCTTTAGAATGATTGACATCACACGATTAAGTCCTCGGGTCAATTTGTATGTGACAAAGTTTAGCAGCATATGAGGGGGCTAGAACTACAATCTATTATCATTCTAATGCTGTTTGCCCTGATCTAGAAAGAGAGATTGGTTTGTGTTAAGCGTGCAGACACTTTATTTAATGAATGCGCCTAAGTTCAAACATTGGACTGTCTACTTATCTAAACTGGGCGGAGTTACTATATTTCTATCACCCGCGCGCAGCTAATTTACATAAGGAGGCGTGACGAAATCAGATCGGTTGATTCAGGTATATTTACCCCGAGTTGGCACTTGATAGTAATAGTTGTATTACTAAGTCTGTACGAGTGCAGTGTCCACATTTTTATCGCTTTTGCTGAAAACACACACACCGGAGAATCAAACATTCTCTGTACTCCTCATGTATGAGAAACAGACAATGGGCCCCGAGTGCCCGCAGTCCGGGGATTATTTGACAATGTTGTCTTCTACCAAGTCACCTTACGACACCAGCGGCGCAGGGGGCTACCCCATGGCGTCCACCATGTCCGGATTAAACAGCATGGGCTCTATGGGCAACATGAATTATTCTCAGCCACCAATAAGCGGAATGGGCTCAACGACACCCCCGGGGATGTACAGCATGGGGATGGGTACACCCATGGGAATGCACAATTCCATGCACGGAGGAATGAATTCCATGAACTCTATGGGACATATGAATGGTATGACAACCATGGGCACCATGCCCATGAATGGGATGAATGGACCCATGTCTCCCATGAGGATGGATTTTAACAGAGCCCAGGCGATCAACAGGGCAAGAGAAAAGACGTACAGACGGAGCTATACCCATGCAAAACCTCCCTATTCTTATATATCCCTTATCACGATGGCTATTCAGCAGAGTCCCAACAAGATGTGTACTTTGAGTGAGATATACCAGTTTATTATGGACTTATTCCCTTTTTATCGACAGAATCAACAAAGATGGCAAAATTCAATACGACACAGTTTATCTTTCAATGACTGTTTTGTGAAGGTACCTCGTACCCCAGACCGTCCCGGGAAGGGCAGTTACTGGACACTACACCCTGATTCTGGAAATATGTTTGAGAATGGTTGCTACCTCCGGAGGCAGAAAAGATTCAAATGTGTGAAAAAGGAAATGATACGGCAGCAGACGCGCAAACCGGGAGAAATGGGGAACAGCAGTAATAGCAATGATGACGAATGTGATGGGTCAGACGGAGGTTCAAGTCCTAGTTCTCCCGCCTCACATATTCAATCTGACGTGAATCAGGTGCAGACAAAACAAGAACCTCCTGGAGGTGCCCCAACCCCCGGAATAACTCCCGTCAACATGGGACATACACAGGACATGAGAGACATGAGGGACATGAGAGAAATGCGCGATATGAGACATCTACAACATGAACAGCTCGCCATGAGTCACGGGTATCCAGGACAAGGACTCAATACGCCCCACTCGTTTAATCATCCGTTCTCAATAAATAATCTCATCACTGATAACAAGATGGACCTTAAACTTTACGAAATGCAAGGACTTTATTCGGGTTACAATCAAATGCCACCTATGACGTTACCTAAGGACAGTATCGGCATGGGCAATGACGGTGGGTATTACAAATCATATAACCCACAAACATCGGCTAACTTGTAACTTTCGCTTTCATGGAAACCTGTTTATTTCTTCGCTAAATACCAAAGATTCATCTCGTGGGCTTTTTGTGCGTAATTTTGTTCCTAACATAGCTTGTCTTGAATATGTGAGTGGTAAATGCAATTATTTTAAACGCCGTGTGAACTGAGTTTGGATTTGTATGACTTTCTCTACTTCATGCGGGTGACAATTTTAAACCAAAGGAATTTCTTCCGTTTGTTGGAGAAACTCAGATGGTGTTCATATCACTTCGAGTGAAATGTGAAGATACTCATGAAGGGAAAATAATTTCAAACCAAAGATTCTTTCATCACGTTAGGAATGTTCTTTTCTTCATCATTATATTTTTACAAGATATAAGTCTATACTCACGTCATTCAAATCATCTCGAAATTAGATAGTGCCATTGGTAACTTACCATGTCAGAGGATTGTAAAAAAAAATCGCATGAATTATTTGAACATTCCATAGTAGATGTATGTATTATACATATTATTTAATTTATTGCTACTAAGTGAGAAAGTTTTTTACCTTTTTTGTTAATGTTTGGATTTCAAACAGATTTTGCGTTGATAATCATTTTAGACTTTTTTCACTCTATTTAGGTATTTTATTCGCGGAAAATTTATTTTCTGAATTTCCTAAACTCGGGAAAATTTTCCGCTGTCGGGCAGCCTGAACAAAACTACTGTACAATAAATAAAGTGTGTACAAATACCTTATTATGTATACATGTTGTGATAAATGTGTTCTCTCCCCTTTTTAAACAAAGAAAATATTACTTATAAGATAATGTCTCATTTTTTTATTTAGTTATTAAATTTCTTCTATGATAAATCTTAAATCTGTGTATTTTGTTTCTAATATATATATATATATATATATATATATATATATATATATATATATATATATATATATATATATATATATATATATATATAGATAGATAGATAGATAGATAGATAGATAGATAGATAGATAGATAGATAGATAGATAGATATAAAACAAGCATTTACTATTGCAAAGGAAAAGTCATGTTTGAATCACTACAACAGTTTGTTCTTCAGTCTAAGCTGGCCTATTTTCGTTTCTAATTCAGGTATGATCAGTTGTCGTTCCATTATTTAAAAACAAAAATTATGTTAATTTTATTTTACAATCCTTGTCATTATTAACGTTTCTAAAAGTTATTTATTATCACGTTCTCTTATTATTTCAAAACATCGAATTTTGTGCTTGTTAATATATGTACTGATTCAATCAAAATGTAAAAACAATGATTGACATTACTTTTATTGCGTTATGCTTTGTACTTAACATTTATTTATCAATCTAAAGGTGTCTTTTCCTTATTATACAAAAACCGTGTGTGTTTGTATATGTATATGTATGTATGTATGTATGTATGTATGTATGTATGTATGTATGTATGTATGTATGTATGTATGTGTATATATATATATATATATATATATATATATATATATATATATATATATATATATATATATATATATATATATATATATATATATATATATATATATATATATATAGACACACACATACACATACAAGTTTCAAATGCCAGCAGTTGTTTTATTTTCATATTTAAATGGGCCAGGCAGTTAGGTGCAACTTATGATATCGCTGTTTCACAGGATTTCAAATACCTTTATAGTTATTTAGAATTAACTGTCACGTCAAAAACTATTCCTTTAAACTCGATCGTTTCGTATAATCAGTTGTAATAAACTGATATATCACGTTACCTGGTATTTAAGGACGCTTACTATCAGATTCAAATACAATTACATAATTCTCACCTTTGCGATGTTTCTTTTCTTATTGTCACTTTGGAGATATTGACCCTAAAAATAACTGATTATGATAGCGGTTAAACTTTGAATTGTGTGATAGATGTTTTTCATCAAGTAGAGATCTTTAAAATTTGATAATAAATTTGACTCGTCTGCACTTGTGTATTAAGGACGCAAGTAGTGTTACCGTCCCGTTTTGTAAAAAGGAAAACCATAGTCCGTCGGTTGAATTATACGCCAAATACCATAATTTAAATAAAGATTCGGTTCCATTACATTCACGCGTCTATTAGTCTGCAAATTAATATAAAATCGTCGTTCTTTTAATTATCTTTTCCAATTACAAAGGAAAACAATGCTACATTAAACATTACAGAAAATTCATTTGTCGTTTGCAATCTTTTGTTGTCAAATTATTGCTTACACAAATATAATCCCTTTCATTTATTCTTTTGCTTTTTATGCAGCTGGTGTAGTAACGTTTTCTCATTTATTCATTCAGTAAGTCAGTAAGTCAATCAGTGAATACTAGGACTCACTGGCTCAATTACATGTTTCATTTTTTCTATTACGAAGTATCATATTTATTCACAAAAGAAACAAACGTTTAACCTTCATCATCATCATCATCATCATCATCATCATCATCATCATCAAAAACTTGTTTCCTTCCATTTTTAACATGTCAGTAGTAGAGTTGGATTTTCCCAACGAACTATACACTATCTTGTTGCTAGGCCGCAGAAAAAGGGGACTCCATGTACCCGGGTCTACACAAGATAAGCTGTGATAGCGTTTTACTCCCACTCCGACCAAAGGTGTTGATACTCTTTGTACCCTAAATACTGCTACATCCGGTAGATAACCCATGCTCGATAGCACTATATTTAGTCCTTGTTTATGGAGAGAACTGCACTACAGAAAAATAAATACGCAAGCACGGGTAGAGAAAAGCTAAATAATAATACGGTGACAACAAAAATTTGTTCTCATAATTCTTTATATTATCCTCATTAAATGAATTAAACCTGCACTGTAAGAAGAGTATTGATGCAATATTAGAAGTAACACAAATAAAATCCAAACATGTATATCTTTCGTGCTATTTTTCTGATAATCAGCAGCAGTTTGCAATATTTTGAAATACCTGGAACTTGATAACAAGAAAACAAAGTAGTATATATAGACACTGGAAGGAAAAGCAAATGTAATCGTATATATTACAATCATTAAAGAAACCGCTCTTTTGGGGGAGGGGGGACGACACTCAGAGGAAAAACATGTTTAGTGCTAACCAATCTGATTCAATCGATATATGTTGTCAGCGTAAAACAACAAACGTTACAAAGGTGATAGGAATAAGCATAGAAGTTACATTTTATTAGTTAATACAAGGTAAACGTAACACTCTTTATTGTAGGAATATCGTGTATTATTTTATCTTACACAATGGTAATATTATTAAGCATGAATTATACAAATGAAGATGCACATCAAGTTTATAGTATGTAGCAAATTGTACGAGAATACATTAAATTCCTTAGTCTACTAATAAGCTGTTCTACAATAATAAATGTTGCTAAGGAAGGTAGTCATATCCGCAAAGCGAATTTTTACGCAAATTTTATATTTTCAGCGTAGAAAACATCGAAAATATAAGTTCACTTAAACCTTATTTGAATAAAATTACTATTTATTTAATTCTTAATAGGTGATTATATATATATATATATATATATATATATATATATATATATATATATATATATATATATATATATATATATATATATATATATATATATTTAAAATTTATTTTTATTTATTAATTTATTTATTTATTTATTTTTTTGTCGTTGGGCAACAGAAAAGGCCTATAAACATGGAGCATGGATGTTATAAATAATATGATACTGACTGATTACAGAAATAGTAAACATAGGCACACACAAGAAAAATATTATTCATCCATCAGACGTAATTATGCATGATATATTTAATTTTGCACTTCAGTAGATATAAAATTTATTACTTATCAAGATTGGATCAGTGGGAGGGAGGAGGCTGTATTAATATTGTAAGAAAGGGATGTTTGAAAGCTCCAACAACACGAACAATGAATTTGTTTGATAGATAGGTTATAAATATTGTTAGTATTATTATTGCCATGGTCATCATCGTCGGAGTTGTTGTTACTATCATCATCTTCATAACTATCATCATCAATATCACAGTCAATATTTTGTGTCATTGTACCAACTTGCTATCATCACGTCGTCATCGTTTTGCTGTTCTTATAGTTTCCAATCTACTTAATGAGTGAAACAAAGAAACATGAGAGTCGAGGACAAACATGAAAACTGGGAAGATTAAAAATCGATATGCCAACCATGATATTACATTCTCCTTCCTTTTAATTTAATTTCCGCCTTTTTACATTTGGCGAATATTTTATTATTAATTGTTTTACAAATATTACAAATATACAATTTATTTTCAGTCTTATGGAATCATTGACAATTATAGAAAATTAGTTCCAACCATTTAAAGTCCCATTTTGTACTACCGGACTTTAAACTAAAAGTTGAATTTAAATACATTATGTTTGTTGTCTTGAAACGTATGGTAACTGTTTATAATATAAACAATGGTATAATAAACAATTTTCAACAGTTGTATCGACGCTTATGAAACAAAAGTTGAAAATTTACCTTTTAAAAATATACCTATTATGTGCATATTGATTTGCTGGGTATAAGTTCCATCTCCCGGCAAGTACAAAATTTTCAAAAGAAGTAAGAACTTAAAAACGCGTGGATTTGTTTTGGTGTGTTTATAAATGAGATCATCTACCAGGTAATAAATGCAGTAAGACCTTGCGGAAATAAATGCTACATCGGGCATGACGTTTACTTTTCTTGACATTAGACATATAAACTGCGGTAAGTGCATTAGTGTTCAAATATATTTATCACCCAAAATAAAATTTAATCTAATGCGTCTCAAAGTAAAACTTAATATCCGCGTACAACGAAAACAAACGATTATCTCGTTAAACTAATATTTTGCAACACGGAATCATAGATATCGGCGATTTT